>JAUTXW010001119.1:5000-10000 GCA_030620095.1 Kuschelorhynchus macadamiae | reverse complement strand
ACTGATTGTTGTCTTTTAGTATTCCATGAAATAGTACAATTATCAAATACTTTAAATACATAACCTGAAGTACTTTTTCTATCAGTTTCATTTCCCCCCCAGTCTGAATCTACATAACCAATAAGCAAATTATCAAAATTTGTTTTTGTGTATGTAAGTTTTAAATCTAGTGTACCATTAATATACCGTAGAATTCTTTTTAATGATTTCCATAGTTCTTCATTATTTTTATTTTGGTATCTACTAAGTATATTAATGGCTGCACAAATATCAGGACGTGTACATAACATTACATACATAAGACAGCCTATAAGATTTCTACATGGTGCTGCACAGCTAATATCTGAATTTAAAGCAGCATAGTCTAATTTAGTAGGCAATGGTGTGTCAACATTCAATCATATTAAATTTATTTAAAATACTTTTTAAATATACACTTTGATCTAAAGTTATACAGGTATTATTTCTTTCAATTTTTATTCCAAGAAAAAATTTAACTTCTTGTAAATCAACCATTTGAAAACTTTTAGATAAATAAGACTTAAAATTTAACATTGTGTCTCTACTTTTGGTAATAATTAATAAATCGTCTACATATAAAATAATGTAAATATTTTTTAGCAATATCTCCTTTATTTAAAATATACAGACACGGATCTACAGCTGAACTTTTAAAATGTAAATGTTTTAGAAATTCATCAAAACGTTGATACCAACATCTTGACGATTGTTTTAAACCATATAAAGATTTTACTAACTTGCATACTTGGCCATTATTTGCTTTTACACCTTCTGGAACTTTCATGTAAATTTCCTCCTTTAACACCCCATTTAAAAATGCAGTTTTCACATCCATGTGATGTGCAAGTAAATCAAATTGATTAGAAAATGCCAAAATAAATCTTAAGCTAGATATTCTTGCCACTGGCGCAAAAGTTTCATTATAGTCAACTAGAAACTTTTGGCTAAAACCCCTTGCTACCAATCGAGCTTTGTATCTAACCTGCTGGACACTCGAACTGCATAACGTAATTTTTTGGGGTATTTTTAACGTTCGATATTTCAAAAACGGTAAGCTAAATTGAAATGCGGTTTTCGACGTCAGCTTACTCAAGGTGTGTAGATTACAAACTCGACTGGTGGATCGCCAGATATGATGGGAAAAGGTTTGTACAGGGTGTAAACTAAAACTCTGCATTTTTTTCCAAATTTTATTTAACGATATTTTTTACAAAACAATATTTTATTTATTGTCATATACACCAAAATAATCTATAAATATATCTAATTTCTCCCGTTTTTTGAAATTGCCATTTTTTCGGAATATACAGGGGATTTTCAAAAATTTGTACATGGTTTTACAAAAAAAATCCTAACTCACCAGTGATAGCTCACATCAAACTGATTGTTGTATTATTCTCATTATTTACAATACTGCCATCAGGAAAAAATACAATTATAATATACAGGAGTCTAAAAAAGCTTACAGTTGATTTCATTCCTAAAATATCATGTTTTTGCATATTTTTATGCTTTGAACATTGAAAACTACAGAAAGTATAATAAAACGTAAAAATTTTCAATCTCGTTACTTGATTTACATAAATTAGAGTCTTTCACCGAAACGGTTTTTTATATTCCATCCTAACCTCACTTTGGGAGAAAGTAGCGGCACAAATGGACAGTGTTGCTTTTTGACAATATTGTAGAGTGTTTTTTAAATCCATTTGACTTTTTAGAACTGAATAATTATTATAACGAAATTCTAGCATTATTATACCTATAAAACAGGTACCAGTAGCGTTTTATAGGAATTTCGTAGTTTTACAGAGTGTCTCATGGTGATGGTTTCTGGCGAACTAAACAGCAGACCTTAGTCTTAGTAAGAATTTGGTTACTCACATAAGGAGACATGTTCTATCAGGTCCGCTTCAATTAAAAATTAGCGGTAAATTCTAGATTTTTTATGAAGCACCCTGTATATTAAATAATATTTTTATTCCTTCAACGATCGAAGAGAATTTATGAAAGGTGCTTACTTGAGGTATGTAGGACCGAGTTATAAATGAAAGCTGTTAGATACCTGTCTACGTTTCGCTTTATTTTAAGGGATCTTCAGGACATTCAAAGACGTTAATAATAATTAGTGTAGTAACCAAGGTAGTAATCGCACCTGGATTACTTTTAAATTAATTATATAAGGTTTTTAAAATGTTACAACAATTTTGAAGATCTTATAGTGTCTTGAAAATAAAACGAAACATCGACAGGACTATAGCTTGCATTTATAACTTGATCCATAACCCAACTAAGCATCTTTCAATACCCTGTATATTGTAACATATTGGATTCCACTCAATATTATAATACCCACAGGTATAGTATAGTATACCTGTATTCAACTCTAAAATTCTAAAATATAATAAACAATTATTTGTTAACCTAATTCAACTACAGCGAAGAAAAAGTTTAGAATAGGAAACAAAATCTGATGGTCATGAAAGTCGGTACCAATGGAGGTATTTGATACTCGTGATAACATTCTTGGTACCTCCTTGTACAGTACTATCAGATGTGAAAAACCCTGGATAGTTTGAGTGTACCTAACTACGATGGCACATTTTTAGACACCTTAAAAAAACAAAAAATAACCCTTGTAGGATTGGGATAAGAGAAAGGAGAAGAAAGAAAAGAAACGTAACCATGTTAATATTTGGTTGGCCCTCCTCGCAGACGAATAACTTCACGGCATCTCCGAGACATGCTGTGCACTAAATTATTAATGAAATCTAGGGGGACGTTGTTCCATTCCTCTTGTATGGCTTCGGACAGCTCGTTCAAGGTTTCTGGGGCAACATCTCTTGATCTCACTAATAATTTTAAATGCGACCACACATTCTCTATAATATTCAAATCCGGAGACTTTGCAGGCCAATTCATACGATTTATATTATTGACCTGCAAAGCCTCCGTTACAATTTGCGCTCGATGAGGCCGTGCGTTATCGTCGACCAAAAGAAAATCGTGTCCATAATTTGCGGCAAATGGCACGACAATGGGAAGTATGATATCGTCCCTATAGACTACAGCATTAACTGTTTGTCTGGTAGTGAAAATATCAGACTTCCCATTGTATATTACCCCCGCCCAAACTGTAATGCCTCCGCCTCCAAAGGCTTCTTGAGGTGCCATGTTTTCCTCGTCATACCTTTCATTCGGCTCTCTCCAAACAAGAATTCTACCATCCGAATGAATGAGGTTGAACCTTGTTTCGTCGCAAAAAAAACAGTTTCTCCACTCATTGATGGTCCAATCTCGATGTTCTTGGGCCCATGCTAACCGTGCTGCACGATGAGGTGGTAGCAAACGAGGACACTTCGCTCTACGTCGTGCTCTAAAAAATTTGTTTGATTTTATTTTTTAGTTCGTACTTGTTGACCTCTACTTGTAATAATAAATTGCTTTCGATGTTACAGATATTTCCATATTACTCATGGTTTGGGAATTTCTTGAATAAGATTTTTTTAAATGTAGATAAAAATTGGACCTTGCAAATTTAATGCTTGCTATGATAAAGTTTTACCTCAAATTGTTTCTGTTTAATGTCCTCCTTACAGTACGATCAGAAACATGCACTTCAGCTGTACGACGCAGCTCATCGTTCAATTTCCTCGAACACTTCGTTCTTTGTTGGCGCGTATTACGTACTAAATTTATTTCTGCCCTTCCTCTAATTTTCCTCACCCAACCACCACCGTGCCGATATGCGTCGTTTCCCGTATTTTCAAATCTTGTTTTTAGCCGCGAAATTTGACTTTGGTTCACATTATATAAATTTGCGACTTCTTGCTGAGACATGCCTTGGTCCAAGAGCCTAAGGGCATTTTGCCTTTCGGCAGCAGTTAGTCTCCGCATCGAGAAGATATGAATTAAATACACAAAAAACAAACAAAATAAAAATCAATAAAAGGTAAAATCACGAAGTAAAATGTAAAAATATGAGTTTAAGAAACAGTACGTCAAAATGACAAACAAGGAAGAATATCCAATTAAGCATTTTGTCGTATCCATGGAATCCATGACATTTTTATCGCAACGCCAACTAAGATTAGACGGTGCACAGGCCATAAACCTTCCATCTTACAATTTAGCGGAAATAATAAAAAATCCAGCGAAAATCGGCATTTCTATGTATTTTTCATTTGCTGTTACGCCCCCTAGCTTAGAAAACATCTTAGAAACTCAAAAATTTTTCCAGCATTTATTTGGCCACTATAGTTAAAAAAAATTTTACAGCAAGTTTCTAAAATCAGTAGTTTCCGAGATACAGTACATTGCACGCTTATTTGGCCACCCGGTATAATTATGAAATTATTATAAAACGCTACTGGTACTTGCTTTCCAGGTATAATAATGCTACAATTTCGTTATAATAATCATTCAGTTCTAAAAAATCGAATATATTCAAAAAACACTTTACAATATTGTTGAAAAGTAGCGCTATACATTTGCACCGCTAATTTCTTTGGAAGTGAGGTTAGGATGGAATTTAAAAAACCGTTTCGGTAAAATACTCTAATTTATGTAAATCAACTAACGGGATTGAAAATTTTTACGTTTTATTATACTTTCTTTAGTTTTCAATGTTCAATGCATAAAAATGTGCAAAATCATGAAATTTTAATAATTAAATCAACTGTAAGCTTTTTTAGACCCCTGTATAATATTATTGTATTTTTTCCTAATAGCAGTGTCATAAATAATGAAAACAATACCACAGTGAGCTTGATTTGAGTTATCTCTAGTGAGTTGGGATTTTGTTTGTGAACCCATGTACAAATTTTTGAAAATCCCCTGTATATTCCGAAAAAATGGCAATTTCAAAAAACGGGAGAAATTGTTTTTTTGTATCTAATCATAGATTATTTTGGTGTATATGACAATAAATAAAATATTGTTTTGTAAAAAATATCGTTAAATGAAATTTTGTAAAAAATGCA
>JAUTXW010001118.1:0-27664 GCA_030620095.1 Kuschelorhynchus macadamiae | reverse complement strand
CAAAAAACGGAGAGCAGTAGATGAGTGTGTGGAGCTTCTCAAGGGTGTCATACTCCAAACTAAATTATGCTAGTATGGTGTTGAAAATTTTGGGGATGCTGTGCGTCCCCCGACTAGTTCTTATTATTAATATTATTATTACCTTTCTCTAAACGCCCTGTATATACATGTATATGTGTATATGTACTATTTTTAAACAAAACTGTAAATCTTGATTAGATTTCTTAATATAAACCAAATTACATCACTTAATAAAATATATAGCCAAGTTACGATTGGTGTCCCAAACCTACATATACAGGGTGTCCCACGACGAACTGCTGTGATCGATTTCTCAGAAAGTAGGCTTTAGAAAAATTCCGGGGTCCCGGCAGCTAACTAAAGTCGATGGGGACAATTCGCGCAAAATATTTTCAAGATGGAGGCACTTCCGGTTATACCGGAAGTAGACGTCAACTTTCTTATTTTAAATAAATTCTAGGTATATTTCATGTATAATATCCTATACCTAAGAAATATTTTGAGTTTTACAGGTCTAGACATAACTATAAATATTGCTTATCTGCTGCGAAGTCTCTATTATTTATTTGCTGTTGGCTTCCTTGTCGAAAAACACTTTAGTGGCCTGTGCTGATATTTTTGTATGTGTAATATCAAAAACTACATTATAAATATACTTTAAAAAATCGTTAAAAGTTAGTTTTTTCAAATAAACCCCCAATTTTTATAATTTTATCTTATAACAAAAATAAAGACTTTGTATAAAGTTGTCTATTCCAAAAATTTGTAGTTTTTGAGTTATTGACGATTTAACATCTTTTATTCTAATAATACCAGACGGCTTCTAAGCTTTCCTGTTAGTTGGCCATGACGGGGGAAGCCTGGCGAGAACAAAACCAATTGGTTATTATAGAATCGTAATATTTGTTGTCATTTGACAATTACCTACTAAAATATTATTTATTTATTATAGTAATTATAACAATTAATAAACTAATAATCATGCCGGGGCAATTAAATTACACACACGAGGATTATTTGAATTTGTTTGCCTAACAGAGTTTTAACAAAAATTAACAAAGCCAGATATTTGCTTATAGATATCCAGATAAACAGAAACAGTCACCGAACAGAAATGTCCACCTTGTACTTTCAAACATTTTTCGCATCTCCGAATAAATCCCTCGTGGGTGGCCGCTCTAATTGAAGCTGGAGATAAACTTTCGAACGCGTCCCTTACCCTTGCCATACAGTCCTCTTTCGTTGTTACTGGATTAAAATAAACGATTCCTTTTATCGTTCCCCATATAAAATAGTCTAAGACTGTCAGATCGGGGGAACGAGGAGGCCACAGGAAAGGTCCATTGTTGGCAATCCACTTGTCGTAAAAAGTTAGTAACTGCAACGGTTCTATGTGGTGGGGCGCCGTCGTGTTGGTAGAAAATTTGACTATGTTCTGCCAAAGGTAAATTACTTAAATATTCGTTGTCCAACTCTTCAAGAATATTCAGATATCTTTCTCCTACAACGGTTTATAGACATAATTTTACGGAAAGAAATGCTTTGATAATATTCATCGATTTATTGATTTAAGAAGAAACAAAATATATCAAAATTCAATTAATTCAATCTGAAGAGTGCTCAATAAAAAAAAGAAGGTTTAGTATTTTTTGAATTTCTAAAGTACCCTGTATAAATAGCTTGTAAATATCTAACTAAAGATAACTTTCCTATAAAACTTGGGACGATATATTTTTTTAGATATGATGTGTTACGCTGTGTTGACCAGTATTTGTATGAAGTAGTGTAGTGTGACCTGTATAAATAATTTAATTTAATTTATTTATGTAATAATATTTACTAAATGATTTGTCTAATTTTGGATTGACGCTAAATTGATAAAAAAATTGTTGTAATATTAAATTGCCTTCTTGAAATGGATTATTTTTCATTAAAAAAGTCCTTGGTTTAGGCAATGTATAACTTACCATTCAAATTTTCTTCGTAAAAATTCAGTTTTATTATTTCATCATTCCTTACTGCACAAAATACATTAAATTGCCAGGATTCTTGAAAGTTCCGCGATCTTACTGCATAAGGATTCGAATCATTCCAAAAATGGGAATTGTGTCTATTGAAAAGGCCATTTTTAGTAAATTTTGCTTCATCCGTCCAAATTATATTGTCCAAAAAATCTAGGGTTATCTTGTACCATTGTTAAAATAAACTCGCAAAACTGTACTCTTTTTGGCAAATCAGTGTTTTTTAGATGTTGAACCAATGATAATAAATAAGGTTGGAAGTTATGTTTTAACAGAATCCTATGAACTGAGTTCCTCGAGATTCCTGATTGTCTTGGCACGTTTCTTAGGGATGTCATTGAATATGCTGCAAAATATCCCAGAATTGCAATCTCGACATTTTCATTATCAACAATGGGCTTCCTCTGATTAATTTTTGCCTTGACGTTTCCAAAATTTTTATAGTTTTCCAACATTTGTTTAACGCTGTTCGGTGATCTTTTCTGGTTATCTGGATATCTATCAGCAAATATCTGGCATGTTCTTGTTAAAACTCTGTTATATTCACTATAGATAATAAACAAATTCAAATAATCCTCGTGTGTGTAATTTAATCGCCTCGGCATGATTATTAGTTTAATAATTATTATAATTACTATAATAAATAAATAATATTTTAGTAGGTAATTGTCAAACGACAATAAATATTACGTTTCTATAGTAACCAATTGGTTTTGTTTTCGCCAGGCCTCCCTATCATTCCCAACTAACATGAAAACTTAGAAGCTGTCTGGCATTATTAGAATAAAAAATGTTAAATCGTCAATAACTCAAAAACTACACATTTTTGGAATAGACAACTTTATACAAAGTCACCCTTATTTTAAGTGTTAAATAAGATAAAATTATAAAAATTGGGGGTTTCCATTTGAAAAAAGTAACTTTTTACGATTTTTTAAAGTATGTATAATGTCAGTTTTTGATCACCTATACTTATTTATTATAAAAATATCAGCACAGGCCACCAAAGTGTACCCTTTTGGACAAGGAAGCCAACCGTAAATAAATAATAGAGACTTCGATAAGCAGATATTTATAGTTATGTCTAGACCTGCAAACGTCATTTTTTATATAAAATTCAAAATATATCAAAAACAGTTCAACTTAGGTATAGGATATTACACATTAAATATACCTAGAATTTTTCGAGGAATCCAAAAATTCGATAATATATAGGGTGTTCTATTTCAAAAAAGAAAGTTGACGTCTACTTCCGGTATAACTGAAAGTGCCGCTATCTTAAAAACATTTTGCGCGAATTGCCCCCACCGACTTTAGTTAGCTGCCAAAATTTCAAATTTTTCCAAAGAATACTTTCTGAGAAATCGGTCGCCGCAGTTCGTCGTGGGACATCCTGTATATTATTTTTCACTTTTTAGTGCTCAATATGCTTGAAATGGGACCACTCCCGTAACATATTCCCCGAAAATTTCATCCAAATTGGTCAAACCATCGGGGAGTAATCGATGTACATACATAAAAAAATACATAGGAACGAATTGATAACCTTTTTCGAAGTCGGTTAATAAAAGCGGTGAAGTCAGTGTTATGGGGGTGTCGTATTAGAAGTCCTCGAAAAACCAAATTCCAAGAAAAGTATAATTTGAATTGCATTTAGAAACACATTTTTTGTAGATACTTTCTTATAGTTTTTAATTAGGCTAAGCAAGTTTGGCATGTCTACATTTTCCGATACAACAATTAACAATATAGTTATATCGATTGATTAGACTAAACGATGGCCAAGGTGTATGTCGAGGCTGACTTGCAAAAATGGATGAAAAGAAAATCGATGGCCAGTACATTTTATAGAATCACGAAATGCGGCTTGTAAATATTTTTAAAATCTTGACCTTGTGACGTCGCTCCGGTTATCTTCACTAGTTTCGGTGCAGCCTTTTGAGGCGTTCTTGTCTAACACGAAGTCACCTCAATTTAGTTGTTGCTTTACACCTTGCCAATCGATGGCCATTTCATTAATTAAATGTTTGAATATTTTTAGATACGAGATATTTAGTAATGTTAAACAGAATTTTAATACAAGTTAATCACATATTTAGAGCTTATGCTACGTTTTTATCAACGAACTTACTGTACTTTGATTCACTGGCCGACAAAAATTTTTTTTTTGTTGTAATACAAATCAGAACAGCATAATCTAACAGAATGGACCTATCCAA
The DNA here is from genome assembly GCA_030620095.1 of Kuschelorhynchus macadamiae. NCBI lineage: Eukaryota > Metazoa > Arthropoda > Insecta > Coleoptera > Curculionidae > Kuschelorhynchus > Kuschelorhynchus macadamiae. The sequence goes on along the minus strand of JAUTXW010001118.1, from coordinate 23,403 downwards.
ATACGAAAGTGACAAATAGAAAGTTAATAATAATAATAACGTTTATTATTTACCACATGTATACATATATAAAAACAAAATTAAAAATCACAAAGGTAAGGCAAATAAAAGCACGCATTTCAGACTTCTGAAATCCAGATTCTGTTCTACCAATGCGGCTACAAACTAATATTAAGACATTTTGGCGAGTAGCTAGTTAATAAATGCTACAATATTAAAAAATGAAGACCCGAAAGGAAAGAAGGGAGAAAGAAAAGGAAAGAAGAACAAGAAGGAAGAGTAAGGCTGAGAGTAATTTAAATGCTATTGAGAATTAAGTAACTGAGTAGTGATGTTTCTTTTAAAATTTTGTAATGACGTAGAAATTTGTAATAAATCTGGAGGCAACGAATTTATATTTAAAGCAATGTTATAGGAGAAGCATCCCTTAAATATTTCAGTTTTATGGCGCGGAATCGTTAAGGTATTCCTGCGTAAATTCAAATGATGTACGTCCGTGCGAAAAGTGATTCTGTTATACAGATAAGGAGGTGATTTAAATTTAAGTAATTTATAATAAAAGCAAAGGGCATGGAGCTTACGTCGGTTATACATATTTAGCCATGAAATTCCTTTAAGTTTGTGGATTACCCTGTCTCTCCTCTTAATACCAAAGATAAATCGAATACAGCTGTTCTGCACTTTTTAAACTCTTCGTAAGTCATAACTATCCAAACATGGACCATATATATGATCGCAATGATTAAAATGTGATAATATTAATGAATCATAGAGCTCCTTTTTAGTGGATTGATCAAGGTAGTGTCTGTGCGGAAACAATGATTTCAGAGAGCAGTATGTTTTTTTAAGAATGTGAGAAATATGAGAACTAAATCGAAGATGTGAATCTAAAACAAGACCTAAACTTTTTGCGCTTTCAACTACATTTAAACGTTGATTTTCTATGCTTATAGCCATATCTGGCTTTATTTCATTAAGAAAATTTTTGTTACCAAATAAGAGAACAACCGACTTAGACGGATTCAAATTTAGCATGTGTTTGGAGGATATTTTAAGCAATTGGTCTAAATCGAAGTTAATTTTAATAATGGCTTGATTATAGTCAGAAGGTTTAAAAGATAAATACAGCTGGGTATCGTCGGCGTACAGATGGTACTGACAGTATTTAAAGTGTGCATGGAAAGTGCATGTATAAATACTAAATAAAAGAGGTCCTAAAATGCTGCCTTGAGGAACCCCAGAATAAACTTTAAGAAAATCTGAATAATTTTGATCAATTTTTACACGTTGAAATCTATTGGAGAGAAATGATTTAATAATGTTTGACGCATTTACCGAAAACCCTATATAGTGTAACATAGAAATTAATATTTTATGATTTAAAAAATCGAATGCTTTACTAAAATCCAGTAAAACTAATGCTGTGATTTCGTTATTGTCTCGAGCGGAAAAGATATCGTCAGTAACATCCGCCATTGCCGTCGCGCAACTATATTTAGGGCGAAATCCGGATTGTTTCGTTGGTAAAATATTATTTAGATTAACATGTATGCGTATTTGAGTTTCCAGCACTCTTTCTAAAATTTTTGAAAACGTTGGAAGTATGCTTATTGAACGAAATTGTGTTAAATCCTTCGGAGAACTAACTTTGGGAAGGGGTGTGACAATAGTTTTTTTCCAAATGTCAGGAAAATACTCATGAAGAATACATTCATTAACAATGTGTGTTATAAAACCAATAATATGAGGGCAGCACAGGGCGATTAAAATTATATTAATATCATCTGTGCCCGCAGCTTTACTTTTAATTTTCATTATAATTTGAAGAATATCATTGTCCGTTACAGTTTTAAAAGTTAACAAGGAAATCAGATTATTTTTAGTGTTATTTAAGTAAAAATTTAGTAGATCGTTATTTACCGAATTATTTGTTTTGGTTGAATTTATAAAAAATGAATTAAATTTATTTGTATCTTTAAAAACCTGCGGAATTTCCTTTGTGTTTACTGGCCTCAGTTTATTAAGCTCTTTCCACTTTTCTTTTATGGAACTATTTTGAAAGGTATGCCTATAATAAGCTTTTTTCTCTAATGTAATTGATTTATTTGTTAAATTCCTTAACTGTTTATAATAATCCCATTTGCTATGCAGTTTACTAGATTTAAAATCACGAAAGGCTTTATCTCTTAATTTCTGCATGCGTTTAATATTTTCTGTGATCCATGGCTGGAGAGGTTTATTGCGTTCAGTAAGGTGCTTAATAGGTGCATGCTTATTAAATAAGGCCAATATACTATTATTTAAAAAGTTTATGTTTTCGTCAATATTTTCAATATTATATATCTCATTAAATGTTATTGCTTCTAGGTCCCTTTGAAACAAATTTATATCAATGTTTTTTAGTGATCTATATAGTATTTTATTAGGTGGTTTAGGGTCGCAAGAATAGTTAATCTGACAGAAAACTGAGCAATGGTCAGAAAACTGGCAATCAACAACACCTTTATTCACAACTTTATCGCAATTCGTGAAAATAAGATCAATTAAAGACTGAGTTCTATTGCTAATTCTAGTCGGTTTTAAAATAATTTGTTCTAAATTAAAGGGTTCCACAGTTTGCAAAAGCTGCCTTGTCAAAGGGCTTTCATAATTTAAGATATCCGTGTTAAAATCGCCTATGCAAAAAATGTTTTCATATGAGGAGGAAATATTAATTAACGTGTCTTCGAATGTATTTAAAAAAGAGGCAATTTCAGAATTTGGAGGTCTATAAATAGTGCCAATAATAATTTCGTACTTTTTTAAAAAAATCTTTATCCAGATACTTTCTAAAAAATCAAACTTTTCGGTCAGAATAACATCACATTTGAGATCGTCCTTGATATAAACAGCCACACCTCCCCCTCGACGGTCCTGTCTGTCATTTCTTTCTAAATTATAGGTTTGTAAATTAATTGCCTCATTAGAGATATCTGAACGTAACCAACTCTCTGTGACATCTATGAACTCAAAGTTTTTGTTTTCGTAATACTCCTTAAAATGTGAAATTATCGAACGAACATTGATGTGGGTTATTCTAAAAGACATTTAAAAACTCTCAGCACAGAAGAAGAAAAGGTAAAGGATTTAGAGGAGAACGATATAAATGAAGGAATGTAGAATTTATATAATATATAAAAAATAAAAAAAATATATATTCACCAAAACCTACAGCTACCTGCATAAGATTTTAAAAATAAACCTACAATATCTTTGTTGTACGAGAACCAAAAAAAAATCCTAGTATATTCTAACCAAAAAAATATCATCACATAGGCATCAATTACCAGTAAAATGAGTCTAATATAATGATATTAAGTAAAATACGTAATTTTATCCAGCAAATCAGAATATAAGTGTCTTGAGGAAAACACGCAATTATGAATTAGATGTCCACAACATGTACAACAGTGAACGAACGTTTTGTAAAAAAAATAACATAAGTTATAATATTCTACATGTTCCCAAATCATTTATGGTCTTACCACAAAAAATAATAAAGTACTTTGTATATATACCTAAATACGAAGGGTATTGAGACATAAACATCATACCTTGTTGTGAAATCCCCTTTGTAAAAATAATCCTATAATTTATTTAAAACATCTAGATCGCTTATACGATGAACTATATCACTTTTATCTTTCACATAAATATTTCCCTGTGAGCAGCACACTGATCTAGCACTGAATTTTTGAACGGATTTCTTCATTAAAGAAAGACGAAACTTAGTTAGGTCCTCTTGCACAGAAACGCCCGTCGTTCTTAATAATTTCCGATTTTTACCGAGACACGACTAACATCATTTGCAAACTGCACTAGGATTGCCGGTGGCTTATCGCCCGGATTTTTTGCGGAGATGCGATAGGTTTTTCTAATATCGGAGTCTTTAATATTACACTTAATTCTTTTATTGAAAAGGTCCATGGCAATTTTTTTAATATTTTCGTTCTCTTCCTGAGCGACGCCAAATATGCGCACGTTTAAACTGCGCGATGATTGCTCGCATGAATCTAACATGGCTTCCAGAGTTCTATTTTTCTCTTGGAGGACTTCCACTTGATTGTTTAGAGTTTTTACCATAGATCTAAACCTGGACATTTCTTCCTTTACTCTATCCGCAACCTGCTGGGCTAGTTTTTCCTCGAAGTGTTCCTTCAAGGTAGATACAAATAAGACCCTTTATTTTGTCAAAGTCGGCCGCAGACAGAACCATGATAAGAAAATTTCCTTTTAACTTACGTTAGTGTAGATATAAACCCAATTCCTCTATTGCGTTCGCACTAAGTCACAAAAGACACTGGAAAAACTTCTTTATTTTAGTCTAAATACAGTTTTTCGTACAAAAAAATTGAAAAAAGCAGGAGCGGCAGTATAGTGAATGTTAGCTACTCGAACGCCATCTACGTTCAATCCAATCCAAGTTGTAGCACGTAGGGTTTTCTGGTTAGAGTTGTAGAACCAAATCGAATGTTACGATACTTAATATCTATAGAAAAACAGATTTCAGAAAATTCTTAACCCTGTTTATTGACTATGTTTACAGTTTTCGCCTATTAAACATACCATATATCTAAGTGAAAAGCAAACGAGAAAAATATTAACTTAAAACACTAATTAAACTTTATTTTTTCCGTTTATGAGGTGTCCTATCGTCTCTATTCAAAAACCAACAGTAGTCACCCATCATGGCTGGATCCCATCGTCCTTGGTACCGAAGTTCCATTGTTCTGATATCTTGGTGAAACCTTTCACCCTGCTCGTCACTAACAGCTCCCAAATTTTTAGGAAAAAATGACAGATGGGAATGGAGGAAGTAAGTTTTTAATGATACCAAGCGCTTTATAGGCATCTAAGAGTTTATTAACTAATTGTTCATAATTTTCATTCATATTGTTGCCTAAAAATCCTCTTAATACATTTACAAATGAATTCCATGCTCTGAGTTCCTGCCTGGTAAGCTTTTCTGTAAAATTGACATCGTCCAGCAATTTTCTGATTTGTGGCCCAATAAAAATGCCTTCTTTTAATTTGGCATTAAGTGATGCCTGGGGAAAGACTTGTCTTAGATATTTAAATCCATCGCCAACTTTACTCAAAGCCTTCACAAAGTTTTTCATCAGCCCAAGTTTAATGTGAAGAGGGGGCCAAAGGACATTTTGAGATTCCGGTTGAAGTTCGCTTCTTTCTAGCCAAATTTTTGTTACATAATGCTAATTTATTGCACGACTGTCCCATAAACAAAAAAAACAGCAATATCTTGTAAATCTTCCCTGAAGTCCCACTAAAATCGCTATAACTTTTAAGTCCCCACATATCTGCCATTTATACCTATTGTAGTTTATTTTAACCAAAATCGTGCGCATATTTTCATAGTTTTCTTTCATTGCAACTGAATGGCCAACTGGTATAGAGGCTTTTAAATTTCCATTATGCAATAACACAGCTTTTAAGCTATATTTAGATGAGTCTATGAATAAGCGCCTCTCACGGGAAGAATGTTCAATATCAAGTTCCTGCATTAAACTGTCTATATCAGTACACGCGCACAACGAATTTTCCATACTGTAAAATTCAAAAAACATAGCATTTATTTTTCTAAAATTCGTAATTTTTGTTTCTTTGGGCAATAGGTTCCATTCCTTAAGACGGGAACCCAGAAGTTCTGATTGTTGCTTGGATAACCCCAAATCACGTACTAAATCATTTAATTCACTTTGAACAATCAAATGTGGCTCGCCCGAACTGGGACCTGTGGTAAAAGTGGGATCGATGCACTGTTCTTCTGAGCTGCCTGATGATGCGTTATCTCCATTATCTCCCAAATCAATAACTTGCCAATTTAAAGCCACAATCGGCACTGGCAAATTTGCATTATGAGGAACAGGTCCTATGGCAGATTGCAAATTTGGATATTCTATATTGTGCTTTCCCAGCAATCGTCAGAATGATTGGTGGGTTTTCGCCATACCGTTGGAACTGCAAAATGCATACTTTTTCTTTTTCCCTTCATCCACTGCACCAATGATACACTACAACTAACACAGCTACATGGAGAGCCCATCGCTTATCTTGATCCCCAATTAGCACACCAAAATATTTAAAGTAGGCTTTTTTTACATTTTCGGAAAATGGCCTGGCTTGTGATTTCACCAGAAATTCTCCACAAATATAACAAAATTTGTCAGAAGAAATTTTGCAACTTCGGCGCGTTAGACTCGACATTCTCGTCTTCACATGCACTTGCTTATCGATACACAGAGAACCACTCAATTCGAAACTCAACAGAAGAGTGATGTTTAACGTTTATTTTATGTCTAATGTTGTAAACAACCCAGTCTAGGTAATTTTTCCGTTGCAAAATGGATCTATTTTAGCCGCCCCACAATAAAATTGTTTACCTGCCATTATAAAAGGTTCTAATTAGGTTATTAAAAAATGGTACGTATTAGGGCTTTCCGAATATTTTTTTTATTATTGGGAGGGTATTTTCCATTGTGAAAATAATGAGCTGGCCTGTGTTAGAAAAATCTTGTCGGCCAGTGATTGGGACAGACTTCAACTGTAATGTTTTAGAACAAAGTGCATCGCAGTCGATTTTCATGGACATAATATCAACTTGGATTTAGGACTCACTCTTTTATCACCTACTTAGTTCCAGCACTTGTATTGATAATTTTTTAATCAATATCGATAAGCTAATTGTTGCTTCCGTTGTAAATTCGGGCTGATCGGATCATTTTTCACAATAATTTGTAAATCCCCTTTGAAGTTTCACTAAAATTACTAGAACTTTTAAGTCCCCACATATCTGCCATTTATACCTATTGTAGTTTATTTTATCCAAAATCGTGCGCATATTTTCATAATTTTCTTTCATTGCAAGTGAATGACCAACTGGTATAGAGGGTTTTAAATTTCCATTATGCAATAACACAGCTTTTAAGCTATATTTAGATGAGTCTATGAATAAGCGCCTCTCACGGGAAGAATATTCAATATCAAGTTCCTGCATTAAACTGTCTATATCAGTACACGCGCACAACGAATTTTCCATACTGTAAAATTCAAAAAATATAGCATTTATTTTTCTGAAATTCCTAATTTTTGTTTCTTTGGGCAATAGGTTCCATTCCTTAAGACGGGAACCCAGAAGTTCTGATTGTTGCTTGGATAACCCCAAATCACGTACTAAATTATTTAATTCACTTTGAACAATCAAATGTGGCTCGCCGGAAATGGGACCTATGGTAAAATTGGGATCGATGCACTATTCTTCTGAGCTGTCTGATGATGCGTTATCTCCATTATCTCCCAAATCAATAACTTGCCAATTTAAAGCCACAATCGGCACTGGCAAATTTGCATTATGAGGAACAGGTCCTATGGCAGATTGCAAATTTGGATATTCTATATTGTGCTTTCCCAGCAATCGTCAGAATGATTGGTGGGTTCTCGCCATACCGTTGGAACTGCAAAATGCATACTTTTTCTTTTTCCCTTCATCCACTGCACCAATGATACACTACAACTAACACAGCTCACATGGAGAGCCCATCGCTTATCTTGATCCCCAATTAGCACACCAAAATATTTAAAGTAGGCTTTTTTTACATTTTCGGAAAATGGCCTGGCTTGTGATTTCACCAGAAATTCTCCACAAATATAACAAAATTTGTCAGAAGAAATTTTGCAACTTCGGCGCGTTAGACTCGACATTCTCGTTTTCACATGCTCTTGCTTATCGATACACAGAGAACCAGTCAATTCGAAACTCAACAGAAGAGTGATGTTTAACGTTTATTTTATGTTTAATGTTGTAAACAACCCAGTCTAGATAATTTTTCCTAGTTTTACCTGCCAATATAAAAGGTTCTAATTAGGCTATTAAAAAATGGTACGTATTAGGGCTTTCCGAATATTTTTTTTATTATTGGGAGGGTATTTTCCATTGTGAAAATAATGAGCTGGCTTGTGTCAGAAAAATCTTGTCGGCCAGTGATTGGGACAGACTTCAACTGTAATGTTTTAGAACAAAGCGCATCGCTGTCGATTTTCATGGACATAATATCAACTTGGATTTAGGACTCACTTTTTTATCACCTACTAAGTTCCAGCACTTGTATTAATAATTTTTTAATCAATATCGATAAGCTAATTGTTGCTTCCGTTGTGAATTTGGGCTGATCGGATCATTTCTCACAATTTTTGGTAATTGAATTTAAAACAGATAAAGTAAATAATAATCCCAGCTGTGCATTTAAACGAGATTTCTCAAATAAAAATATAAATAACTTTATAGAGTTTATAAGGGAAGAAAAATGGTATGATGTTTACTCTCGAGACTGTCCAAATAGTGCATTTCTAGACAGTTATTTTATTATTATGAATTCTGCTTTCCGCTAGTCAAAATTAATATTTATTAAATTAATTATTATTAATTAATTAATAATATTTATTAATTAAAATTAATTTTCCAGAAAAAATAGGGGATCAAAAAATATTAGTCTAACACCGGAACTACTTCGCCTAAAAGGTAAACTACAGTGTATACGATTTGTTAAAACAAGATGAAAAATATAAGCATATCATCAAACTTCTTAATAATATTTATAAAGAAAAATTAAAACTATTTTATATACAACAAAATGACAATCATATTCAAAATTCAAACAATAAATCAAAAGCTATGTGGCAATTGATCAAGACCTTTATGTAAAGATCAATACAAAAATGAAATTATGATTGTTAATAATTAGCTTTACTAATTTACCAATAAGCAATAATATTGATACTGCATATTTGTGCGCAGATGTGTGCCATCTTGTAACAGTACCCTATTTTTGTTACCCGTATGTGAAAATGATATTTTAAATTTTATCACTAATCTCAAAAGTTTTAATGCTTCATGGCATGATGGTGTATCCAATGATTTGCTAAAAAAATTTAAAGTTGTTTTGTGCAAAGTTTTAATTTATCTTACAAATATCTCTGTTGATTTTGCGATTTTCCCGGAACAGTTAAAGTTTGCCACTCTCATACCTCTTTATAAAAAAAGGGTATAAAAATTACTATTCAAATTATAGACCGATTAGCCTTTATCTAGTATATCCACACTTTTTGAAATGAATATTAAAAATCAGTTATTAAAATTTATGAACAAAAATAACCTACTGAGTGACTCTCAGCACCTTTTTACGAAATCACGTAGTACTGAAAGTGCTCTGTGTAAATTTCAAATGACAATAGTTAATGCTGTTGATGGCAATCTCTATGTGTCAGGCCTGTTTGTGGATATCTCTCGTGCGTTTGACATGATTACCTTTACTAATAGAGCAAGGAGTGCTACAGGGCTCGGTTCTTGGGCCATTGCTCTACTTAATTTATTCTAATGATTTGATTTCTCATTTGGAGCAAACTTCATCAGGTGTATCAGTTATGTCATATGCCGATGATACCAATATTGTTGTTGTAATAGAATAGACTATAATCATAGTATAGAGTATAAATTTTTATATATTCTAAATATAATTGAAGCAATATGTTACTAAAACTGTTGGTTCTCACGTTCACACTTAATCAGGCTTGATTATTTCACAAGAATTATAAGTAAATTTATATAATATTAGTTTCGAGAATTTAAAACCCTAGATAAGTATCATATAACTCAAATGCTACAATCTAGAGTATAGACAGATTTATGGTTGAAGGTTCTTAAAAGGTTACAATTTATGCCTTCCTTTTCGAGGGTTTATGATCCCATATCTTCCCTGGTTCATGATAATCTTTCTTTGGTCTGTTTAATTTAACTTGTTACAAATATTAATTGAAACATTTTATTTGGTTCGATGCCATGATAATGCATGGTCAATTTGCTATGTTGAAAATACAATAGAGTACTTTGTAATAGGAATGTTTTTGGGGCATAATTTTCCCTGCAGAAAAGATAAACTGAAAGGGTTTTTTTTCGCCATGATTTTTCGGACCCATAATGTGGATAAGTTAGTATAGGCTTATATATTAGATTATATACATAATCTTAGGACTAAGAATTGAAGGGAATTTAATTTTTAATCTATTTATTCATTTTTAATTATCATGGGTGACACCTCGTGTCTCTAAAACGAAGTTCTGAACGTAAAGTATAGAGTAGGGACTTAAGCTTCACCATCCACAGCTTTATTCGTTTCGTCCTGACTAATAAAATTAAAGAGGGGTTGGTCTAAGGGGTGGATCTAGTAATAGCTGAGCTAACTTTGTATTTTACGGGAAGTTTAAAAGTTAGTCTTTGTCAGAGTTTTGATTCTTATGGTTGATTTTTAATTCTTCTTTTGTGGTGGTTTATGGGGCTTTACGTATATAGTGGGATATTAAAGTTAGGGGATTTTTCAAAGATATTTTATTTTCATTCTATGTTTTAGTTGGGAAGGAACTTGTTTACAAAAGTTAAATTTACGGGTTATTTAAAGATTCTTATTTTCTTTTCTTTTGTACTAAGGTTGGGGATTTTAGGATAATTCCCTCATTTTCTAGATTTAAATACTTTTTTTTGTTATTAGGTTTAAGTATTATTTTTGTACAGCATTACACTTTCTTTATTTTTGTTAATAGATTTTTAAGTTGTTTTTAAAAACCAAATCTTTTATTTAAATAAACAACCTGATTAAGTATATATATATATATATATATATATATATATATATATATAATATATTCAAGAAGAACATATCATCGTTGTTGCAGTTTGCTGTTGTTCGAGTTTATATGGCCGCAGAATTGGTGAGATAAAATTTATAAATAATTTGTACTAATAATTATAATTGCAAATGTATTAAATTATAATTCACGAAGAAGCCTATAGAGTACCTTTGATTTTACTTATCTTATATTAGTTAATTTCAGTATTGTGACAGGGTTGCCCGCTACGTCTCAAATAAATAAATAAATAAATTAATTAAATATAATAATCAACCGCTCGATAACCCTGCTACATTGTTGTAAAGAACGATGCTCACTCACTTAAAACTACTACTGAGATGGTTTATAAAAATGCTAAACTTTGGTCTCAAAAATAGTCTAAATCTTAGCGAAAACAAAACTTGTCTCGTTGAATCATCTAACTCATGTGTAACGCTGGGCCTAAATTTTGACGAAAATGTATGATGGCTGGATCACATTGAAAACCTCTCAGTTAACAGGCAGAATTGTTATGCACTAAAAGCTTTATCTAATTACTGCAGTCAAAATGTTCTTTTATCGATATATTATGCCAACATACACACTCATCTATCCTATGGCATAATCAATTGGGGAGCAGGTTCGGACGATTTCAAGAAATATAAAATTTTAACTGTTGCAGGAATTTACATTTTAAAAATTTGTATATTTGTTTATCAGAATTAGTTAAATTGAAGACATAAAATTATTAGTATTATTATTATTATTATTATGTAATATATGCGGACGACACCCAAAGTTACTACTTTTTAAAACCGATACATTCATAGTAAAACTAATTAATAGTGAGGAATCATGATTCCTGAGTTTAGACCGTGTTAAATTAGAGCAAGAACAAGGATTTTCAAAAATGTCTTCTGATTACAAAGGAATTACATCTTTTAGGGACTTTAAGCGTTGCCCAGTCTTTTTGTGAGTTCTAAAGATTGTGCGAATATTGGATTTCCTTAGAATTCTTGCAGTTTTATCTGTGGTACCCTGAATAAAACGTAAATCGGCACCACTTGGTGGTTGAGTATCCGGTACTGGTTTAAGTATTGCAATACCTAATCGAACGCCTAATATCTTCAGTGCATTATCCGTTTGATTTTAAGACGTCAGTCAGTTTTTCTGTTTCGTTCGAAATTGAATTTGTATCACATATTGACAAATCCCTAAAGACTAATGAATTAATGACGGATTGTTTTTTTGTAATAACACATCAATGACAGGATACCATCTGATTCAATTTTCATAGTGAATTTTATATTAGAATGTTGTTGGGTTAGATGATCTAAAAATATAGTTATATAAATTGTCTTCTCCATGCGACCATATTCCAAAAGCATCATCTACATATCTGAACCAACATTTAGGTGAAGATCTTAAAGCAATTTCTTCTAACTAAAGATATTCGCTACCACAGGAGATAGCGGAGATCCCATGGTGGCACCTGAGTTTTGTTAATAAAAACCCCATGGAAAAATAAAATATGCGGACGATAAGCATTCTCTTATCAATTCAATTAAAATTTGATTTAGGTTTTCATGTTAAAATGTGTCAGATTATTTATAGATAAATTATAGAAATAGATTATTTATAGATAAATTATAGAAATTGAATCGGTAATAGGGACATTTGTATACAGGGATTCAACATCAAAACTAATATATCACCCAGATCTAAAGTAAAATCTTTAAGTTTTTCTACGAAATGTTTAAAGTTTTTGATGTAAGAATTAGATGATCCTGTGAAGGGGTTTAAGATATTGGCTAAATATTTACCTATTTCGTAAGAGGGCGAACATATTGCACTTACGATAGAAGGTAACAGTACATTAGCTTAATTAGATATTATAATAATCCCAGATCTAAACCAGTAATGGAGAATCGAACACACAAAAGGATTCAGGATTTTTATAAACTCCTGAAAAGAGAAAGAGAGAGAGAGAGAGAGAGAGAGAGAGAGAGAAAGAGAGAGAGAGACATTAATATTGACGAGGGATTTATATTTCTCAAGATATGATTAAATTTTCACAAAAATATTACAATTTTAAAATTCGCTAATTTTCAGAGAGTCATAAAAGTTCAGCCATACATCCTAGGACAAAATAAATGTTTTTTTTTTCGTTTATTAAGGCATCAAATTTGTGCATAAACGAAGTTTCGGCAAAACCGATTTTCCCAAAAAAAGTTTGAAAATTTTGTATGGATTTTTTTTTGGGTAAAATTTTGACGTTGTTGCTAATTTTTCTGAGGAAAAAGGCGTAGTAATTACCTTGCCCCGTAAATAGACGAATCCCTTAAAGATTTAATAAAAAAATTATCTTCACGGATTAATGAAACCATGCTAGACACCTCTTCAATCTACCTAATTTGACAAAAATTCTCTGAAATGACATTGACAACTGAAAATGCTAAAACATATTTTCAAAATTCCAGAATATTTTGACAGTTTCCATTTTGTGACAGTATTTCCAATAGTTTAGCTATAGTCGAATGCGGTCTTATCGTGCGGGTCCAAAGGTCGCCAACATTATGAATCAAATTAGAAAACACAGTGAATACCAAAATGTTGTGTGATTCTTTTATCGAGCTATTAAATCTCGATGGGCTATTTACAAATATACAGGGACAAAGAAAATGGGTTTTTTATTATATTACGCAGTATTATTAAGATCGCCACTTAATATTATTTTATATATTAAATGCCGAGGGACTAAATAAGAAAATTCGCTAAATATGTATTTGGTTACACAAAATGGCAAGCGCCTTAATAAAGTCAGAAGGCGGTTCGAATCAGTGGAACAGTCAGGATATGTTATGTTTATACAGCCACTTAATGAAAGTGAGATTTTTTTATCAATCACCAAAAATTATGAGCCCCGCTTGACCTAAAAATCTAACCACTTATACAATGTCATTTATTTAAATGCGGGCCACCCCTGTGCAAAGAAAACTTGTTTTTTTTTTGTATTGTGATAACAAAAAAATTTCATTTTGCAAAAATATTATACACTTTTGTTAAAAACACAAGATAATTAGTTATTACTTCCCTCGTGAGATTTTTTCAGATCTTTACGTTTAAGGGTCCCTACACTATTTTTATATACATATATATATACATATATATATATATATATATATATATATATATATATATATATATATATATATATATAGCCTGTATTTTTCGTTAGCCCCGAGTTTCTATTAAAGCGATTTTACCGATTTTTATATATCAAATTTTGTCTTATAATTAATTAAAAAATTTACTTATTTTAAACACGCTTTAAAATTGGAACAAGTATTCTATAAGTATTTATTTATTGCCCACAAAATTACAAATGTACTAAAAAAGTAAGCAAAAAATGGTGTCAAATCTAATAAAAAAAATTTTAAATTAAAATTCACTGGCTAATATCCAGGAGCCAGTGGCAAAAGCTCTGAGAATCGGCGTAAGGAATGTACAGAAATTTGTGCATGAAAAAAAAAACATAAATTACTTCCGAAGAAGATTAAGAAATGTACACGAAAAAATCCAAAAGCAAAAGTCTTAAGTTACAATGCAAAAATGGATATTCATAATGCAATTTATGATTTATACACGTCAAAGACTAATATAATCCTTCAGAAACTTTTTAATATTATAGACTAAAAAATATCATCATCACTTAAAAATTCCTCATCTTCTGAGTCGTCCTCAAATAACGCAATGATCATTGGTGCTATTTCGACATCTAGAACTCGTTCTCGATTCCACCAATCCCATTTAAATTTCTCCGTATGTTCCACATCAGATTTCTTCCAGTACTCCGATGTCCAGATATAATTTAATAAATCTTGCCAAACAATTTGCACTTTAACTGATGTAAGACCATGGTTCACGTGATTTTCATAATATGATTTTGCCCCAGCCCGTATTAATTCTACTGCGTTAAACTGGCAATGGTATGCCGGCAGTCGTAAAACCTCATGTCCATTTTCCCGTAATATTTCATCTACGGCATATATTGTCGGTTTTGTAATAGATTTTGCCATTAAAAGAAGTTCTAGTTTCAGCATATTGGGTAAAGGATTTTGTTTTATTAGCCAGTCATAAATATCACTTTTCTTCCAGGATGAAGTAGGTTGTTTATTTAAGATTCTTGAAAGATAAGATGCATTGTCCAGAATGATTAAAGATGAAGCATCTAAATTTGGAATCAGTTGTTCTTTTAACAACTTTTCAATCAGTTCACAATTCTTATTATCATAGTAGTCCATACTTTTGGATGTTAAAGAAAACAGTAAACTTGCAACTGGGAGAAATCCTGTTGAAGAACCTGCATGCAAAATAATGAACCGTTTTCCCGTCCCACATCCCTTTTTTCTGTTGACACTTTTTACAGACTCGTCCTGCCAAGATTTCGCACCACTTCCATTAGAAAATATCCAAGTCTCGTCTAAAAATACCACTTTTCTAAATTCTGAATTAACATTTTCCGTGTATTTCTTTAAAAACTGGATACGCTGAACTGCTATATGTGGCACCTCGCATAAAAATCTTCGATTACAGTCCTTTATATATCGAAAACCCAACATTTTTACTAATTTTGACCACTATTTTAGTCTAATTTCCAATATGCCTCGATTTTTTAAAGCTTCTTTTAAAACTTGAAGGGTTATATTAGTCTTTGCTTTTTTCCAGTACATTTCTTAATCTTCTTCGGTAGTAAATTAAGCTTTTTTCATGCACTATTTTCTGCACAGTCCTTATACCGATTCCCAGAGCTTTTGCTACTGTCTCCTGGATATTGGCCGGTGAATTTTCATTTTCGTAATATTTTATTAGATTTAATATTATTTTTTTCGCTTCTATTACTCATTTTGTCACTGACTTGTCAATCTGACTTTGAAGTGACATCGCTCAAAGATTTTTGCAACTGCTGGTATTTATATGTTTATCCTCTTTTTCATATGAAAATATCGTAGGCCTATGTAATTTATCTTCCGGATATGACCCGCATGATAACACTGCTTTTGACTATACCGAAAAACGAATTACTTCAATTTTAAATAAAACCAATTTCTTTTGCAACGATGTTAATTGAATCGTTTTAGAAAAAAAAACCCTGTAAATCCGGTCACATCTAAAAATGTTTAACCAAACGTAGGTAGCGAGAACATGTCAGGCCACAAACCCTCCAAAAATTAATTAAATAGGTGCAAAAGGAAAGTAGAAAATTATTGGTGATTTAAAAGTGTGGAACTTTAAACTGGCCCATAGTATATATGTTTCTTGTATTGATGCTTTAGATGTACGTGTTTACGGATCATTTATGACGTGGCTAAAATTTTTCACTTGTACTATGTGGGATTGTTTAATACGTTCAGTCGCCTTAAATTGCATATAGCTCTTTTTATTGCCATAAGATTTTTGGGAACTAAGAGTTTTACATACTTTTCTCAAAAGCCTATTTTGGATTTATGTATTCAAGTGCCTTTCATGATAATGTCAAGGTTTGTTATTTGAATCTTTATTTATTATAATATAGATTACTCTAGTGAAAATAACATTATAAAAAAATAATAAAAAAACACTACCGTTTGGTTAAAAGTTTGCTATAAAGAAAAAGACCTGGTATAGTATCGGTTCTCTAATGCATTTGTATAATAGCCCTGACACGTTCTTTGTTCTGCCTTATGGATGGAGGTTAACACACCCCTCAGTTTTCCTTGGACAATAAAGCGGCCAATTTTCGTCCTTTACTCCACTTTGCACCTTTGTCCTGTTGTTCGACGTTTCGCACGATATGCATATTAGATGATAATTAATCACTTGTAGCTAGTCAGATACCCAATAATCGCGAAAAATAATTTCTGAAAGAGAAACAAGCAAAAAGCACTGAAATAATTTTTGAAAAATTACGAATTTTTTTTTATAAAATTTAATGCAAGAGCACAGTGAAGATGATAATGACCGGAGTTTATAAGTTTATGGAGGTTATAAGTGAAAAAATCTCTATCGATACAAACTTTCTTTTGAATATTTGTTCATCTTAAAAAATAGAAGAAGGAAGAAATGTTGATACATATATATATATATATATATATATATATATATATATATATATATATATATATATATATATATATATATATATATATATATATATATATATACATAACAAACAACATCGATAAGTCTTCTTAATATTTGCCTATTTTTATCGACTAGTTCATTGTGTTAGCGGTGACTAATTTCCAACTGTTTATTAAGAGTGTATTCAATTTTGGTTTTGCCGAAGACTTTTTCTTTTATGCCGGCCTGCAAATGCGCTTTGGACATAATGTGTCTTTTTACAGCTTTATGGAAATTGTTTAAATCGGAAAAACCAGTTTTATTCCAGAGACCTTTTTCATTTTCAAAAAGTAAACATGGCCAACAAAATAATTTACTTATATTTTCACACCCTGTTAGCCATTTAAATTGTTCGTATTGTTTTTCCGGATAAAAATGTCTAATACAGTTTTTCATTTTTGTGGTTAAATTTTTCATAGGCGGTTTTGCCCTTCCTTTGGAAATTATTTGAAGCTAATTAGCGAAGTTTAATGTTGAAAATCCGTTTATTATTAAGACACACACTTTGCATTCGTACACACTCTTCTTACTAAATTCTCCAACATTTTCAACGTTATTACTGACAGCCGAAGTTATTTGCATATCCACATCCGTATTATCGTCTTCCATATCGCACCATGCAGGACGCGACGTACGTATCACACAACACACGGATAGCCGTTCAAACAAAGAACCTACCCCAACGATAGCTTCCGCCCCCACTTAAAGCACGCGACTGAACTGCAAAATTGCAAACGGCCGGTGGAAAGTTCAATAACATCTGGGTCGATTCACAGGAAATCAAGCATACAGGACTTGGCTGCAGAGAAGCTAGCGGCCCACATAGGTTATATTCGATTTCTATTGTGGCTCGGTCGGAGTCAAGGCCGCATTTATTATGGGCTTGATAATTAAGATAATATTTTAGCATTTTTAATATAAACTAAATTAATGGTTTTCTATTTCAAAAATTACATTTTAGAAGATGTTTTGTAATTTTTTTTTTGGGGAAGCACTGCTTCCCTTGCTTCCATGAACTGCACGCCCCTGTCGTCAAACTCCAACCTTAGGCTTTTTCGGAATCTACATACCCAGCACAAGGAAAAATTAGTTGTGTGGGTGTGAAAATTTGTTGGGAAACACTATTGATTCAGCTATAATGACTATTGACCATTATTGTGAAAAAATCTTCATTTTCTAACAAAATGATTCTCTTCTCCACCTGATTAGAATCCTTTGGACTTCATTTCTGGTTGGCTATTTGAAAATAATAAATATACAATATTTATATAAAATTATATGCAGGCGATCTCCGCTCTATCTTTACAATAAATTAAAATTTCGCAGTTCAGTACATAATTTAAACACACGAAGAAAAAACCAGTTAACTATACCCGCTCACAGAACCGCACAATTCCGTGGATCCATCATTTACAATGCTGCCAAATTTTACAACGATATTCCAGATAATCTTAAAAACGTATCTATCATTGTATTCAAAAAACGCCTTAAAAGGTCAATGTCAAACTGTCAGTAGCTTACCCTGGAAATCGACTTGGATCTGCGTTATAGGTGCTTGTATTTATATTTCTTTTTTTCTCTCAACTCTCGTTTACCTTCATCTGTGTTGTATCAGACTTATATTCATGTGTCTCTGTTTATAACTTTTATTATCGTATTTTTTTATTCTATTTTGTTTTACTTCATATTTATATCCTTTTTGTGAATTGTAAAGGAGTCTCCTAACTCTGTCCTACATATGTATCTTGTTCTAGAAACTAGAACTTATAGCACTAGTATTCATCAACATGCTGGGCGAGTTTGGCACCTCCTTTGCATTCGTTATATTTTTTTTCTCGGTTGAGTGGAAGAGCGCTGCCTCCGTTTTTACGGTCGGACGCGAACTCCGCCTTTTGTTGTAAGGTTTTACTTTTGGTTTAGCTATTAATTATAATTTGTATTTGTTCTAATTTCCTCTGTAATTAATTGTAATTTACAACAATGAAAACATTAAATAAATAAATATTTATATCAAACATATTGGTACATAATAATCTTGATAATAACTCAATAGACCTAGTAGAACCATGTCTTACATCTATTTATTTTATCTTTCAATGAACTTTTCTGTGGTAGCGAATATATTTATGGCGCCTTTTGAGGATATTGCTTTAAGATCCGCTCCACTAAAACCAAAACATTAGTTCAGATATGTAAATGATACTTTCGTTGTTTGGCCTCATGGATAGGAAAATCTCCTTATATTTCTACATACAACATCATAATATTAAATTTCATGGATTATTCCCTTTCTAGATGTATTTGTTCAAAATAAGGCATTTGGTACATTTGTATAGAAAACCTACACATGCAAATTCCCACCAACAATCAGCACAAAAGAAATCGGTTATTAACTTAATAGAACATTTCGATTTCTGATCAAAATTTCCTCATCATCAACATCAGAAACATCGAAACTGACCAAAAGTTCTAGGAGGGAATGGCGGTTGCACCGCAGATTAAAAGATATAGTGATCCAAATCCGCGAATGGAGAATGATAAGGAGCCACCGTTAGGTAGTGTTGTTCTTTCCTACATACATGGCACTACAGACAAAATAAGATGGTTACTTCGGCGATCCAACATACGCACAATCTTCAGTACACATAAGAAGATTGGACAATGCTTGCAATCCCCGAAAGATGTTGTACAGGGTTTTTTTTATATATTGACCCCCCTTATTTTTTATGAAAACATTTTTGGTTTCATATACATTTTTTTTCATATACAGGGTGTTACAGAAAGTCTCGGCGTGGTCCAAGTTTCTTATTTCAAATAGGTACCCCATTTTTTTATTGAATTTTCGGATTCTCCTGAGAATTTTACACATTTTTTATAAGGGATATTCTATACTTAAATCTAAAGCCTAAAGAGATTATTCCAAAAACATCGAATTTTTGAAATATGCATATGAATCTAATTAAGGCAACACATGTTTTTAAAAAATATATGTATAATATTAACGAAAACAGAAAAGAATATTTTAAAAACTACACACAGCGTCAAAAAACTTGGACCCCTTCATAAGTCGCAATGCAAATAAGCTTTCCTCAAGACCGCGTATCTTCAGTAATAAATGAACCAACGAAGTGATTGAAAAATGATTATGTCAACGAATAGCGGGACTACCACTTTTAGTTAACTGAGCCATGATATTGTAATCAGCAAGCTAATAAGGAGAGTTTAATTTTTTTTAGCCAGACCTCCCATTTAATTTGCATTAGGTCCTGTGTTGAGAAACTTTTAAACACTCTGTAGAGCGTTCTAATTACAATAGAATATTTCATGTGGCTAAAAGTGGCAGCCCTGCTATTCGTTAACATACACTTTTTTTAATCACATGGTTGGATCATTTATTACTCAAGATACAAGGTCTTGAAACAGAGCATTTTTGCATTGCGTCTTATGAAGGGGTCCAAGTTTTTTGACGCTGTGTTTATTACAAAAAACTACATATTATCAAATAATTCAATAATGAAATGAAATATAAATATTATAATTGCTGAATATGTCCACCATTCATTTCAATACAATTTGTATAATCTGCTTCGATTTTATTAATCGCATTAATAATGAATTGTGCATGATTATTGTTTAAATCCTCAATGGCTTCAATTATTCTCCTTCTTAACACCTCTATATCTTCCGTGGGAGTTTCATATATTTTATTCTGCAAAAATCCCCACAGAAAAGAGTCAAGAGGTGTTAAGTCGGGACTATTGGGCGGCCACCGAATCGGTCCAGTCCGACCAATCCACGTTTCAAAATTTTGATTTAAAAAATTTAGGACCGCAAAAACATTGTGTGGTGGGGCTCCATCTTGTTGCCAAATAATTTGGTTGTATTGACGGAGGGGTAAGTCATCCAAAATAGGTTCCAGATCATTATTTAATAAATTTAGATATTTTTCTCCATTTAAAGATCCATCAATGAAAATCGGTCCAATAATTTTGTTGTGAAGGAGCCCGCACCACACATTTAAAGTTTTCCGACCTTGGGTTTTAATTTCACGCATGGCCCGAGGGTTTTCCGTTGCCCAAAATCTAACATTTTTCCGGTTGTGAATCCCGGCAGTACTAAAGGCGCATTCATCTGACCATAAAACTTTTTGAAAAATATTGTTATCTTCATCTTTCATCAGCAACATTTCCTGGCAAAACATGGTTCGTTGGTTTTTCTGATCTTCAGTTAATTTCTGGACGGGTAAAATTTTGTATGGGAAATATCCATGCTTTTTTAATGTCGAATAAATTTTGAAAATAGATTTATTAAAAAAAATTGATGCGTCTTTTAAGGCTGCATTTGGATTTTCTGAAAATAAATAATATTTGCGTAAGTTACTTTATATCCTGTGGGTAATTTCTATTAACCTACCTTGAAAAAATAATAAAATATTTAATTCCTCCTCCTCATTAATAACCGCAGTACGTTTTTTTCTTTTAACAGTCATTCGATTTCGAAAGCCAAGTTCAATATTTTTGAAAGTTTTTCGAGATGGAATAGCTCGCATGGGGAAAAGCCGCTGATATTCTCTTCTTGCCGCGCAAGCATTATTATTATTCTTGTAGAAAATGCGAAGAATATCACATCTTTCTTCGTCAGTGTAATGCATCTTTTCAATGAATTGACAGAACGACAGATCACCGTCAATGACCAGTTTACGACCAGAAAAATGTTTACCTGTTTTACATAATAGTTTTCAAAAAATAACAATATCTCTTTAGGCTTTAGATTTAAGTATAGAATATCCCTTATAAAAAATGTGTAAAATTCTCAGAGAATCCGAAAATTCAATAAAAAAAATGGGGTACCTATTTGAAATAAGAAACTTGGACCACGCCCAGACTTTCTGTAACACCCTGTATATGAAAAAAAATGTTTTCATAAAAATTCATTTGAAACCATTAAACTTTTTTATTTGGGACACATTTTTCTAAAATGTCAAATAAAAAAGATAAGGGAATGGCAATATATAAAAAAAACCCTCTGTGGCTGAACACCAACATACTACAGGCCATATTATAAATGTAAAAAAAATCAAGGTTCTAGCGTTTAAATTTTAGAGAATCTACTGAAATTTTTAAACATACAAAAAACTTCAATTGAGTTACCGGTTAGGTTTACATCACACGATTTTAGCGCAAAGCCATGGTTCGGCGAGCACCATGGCACGGTCTTAGCCCAAGTACCGCTCTTTATTAATTGACCAAAGCCATTGAAACTTTCGTTCTATGTTTGTATACTATCCCAGTATGCCCCTTTTTCGTTTAAAGTTTCGATCTGTAGAAATTATTATAAATTGTGAAAGTGTTTCTGAAGCATGTATATTCAACATAAGTATTGAGATTAAAAAGTTCTTAGACAAAGTGTAGAGTGAACTGTCTGAAATTTGTGAGCTAAATAAGATTTTTTCGCCCTCACCCAATTAGTTTGACTGTATACTGATTAATGGATTTTAAATATCCACTAGGAAGAAACCGTGATAAATATTTTTGAAAATGTCGATTAGTGTAATATTCAGGTTAACAACTGAATTGAAATCCATTGCAAAAGTCATATATTCCCCCAATTAGTATAGTGTACTTACATTATTAGAATTCAACAATATATTTCTGTCTTCATGAAAGGTCAAAGATTACTTAACCAATTCGTTTCGCAGAATTTTTGTCCCTACTTACTACTAAAGAAATAATATATTACATGCAATTCTATATAAGGACGCTCTAAATACAGTTAAGAACCAGTGGCAGCTCTTCTATAGGGTCATTTGATTAATGACCCTAAAATTATTTCAGAAAATAAATTATTCGTTTGACCGTCCCTCCTAATAGTTGTAATAAAACTCGAACCTTGGGCGGTTGAATGGTCGTTGCATTCCTGAGGCGTAATAAAATGCGTTATACTAAGCTAGGCTGGGCAGTCCAGTGCCACAGTTACTTTAACAGCCGAGAGTACACGAAGATTTCACAACTACCGAGCGGTAGCCGAACGTGATAGCAAATGGAATATGAAATCGCGATTTGAGTCATCAATGATCTCTTTTCATATTCAGCCGATCTGTCTTGGCATCACGTCGGCATGCGGAAGTTCAATTGGTCAGAATAAGCACAGTCGATATTCTAACTCGATATTGTTTTGGACGTTTTTAGTCGAAGAAAATTGGATTTATAAACTGTTTTGTGCTTACGAACTTAATTTTGCAAAAATAACCAATGTTAAGTCCTAACACTGGAACCTGTGGTGGAAGATAGATCAAAATACAAGAGTTCCAACCACATTACACCACAACTTGTTACGTTCTGGACGCGTGTTTCGCTAACCAAGTTAGCTTGAATGATATAAACTAAAGTAACTTATCCTAACCGAGACTATTTATAGGTAAATGTGGTGGTCACACTTGGTTGCATCCGACTGCACCGTTTTCAAGTAAACGATAGAGGGGACTATAGGGAATAAGCCCTCTGTCTTTATTTAGGGCTTTCTTAC
>JAUTXW010001117.1:0-281331 GCA_030620095.1 Kuschelorhynchus macadamiae | reverse complement strand
TATTTCATTAATGTTTCTCTTGTACCCGAGATATTTCTGAGCAAAAAAGGTACTCATTATCAAATTCAAAAAAAATGAAGCGACCAGACATTGCAAAAATCTATATTAAATGGAAGTAACTGACATACGTGCAAATTAATTTTTCGTTTCATTCTTTGTCCAGAAGTCCCATTCAAATTCTTCGTAAGTAAACTTATAACGGAGATTATTGACAGAAATTTTCTTTAAATCAATAGTTTCTGAATTCCGGTTCAAAAACCTCTTTTATCACATATCTTGCTTAATATTATTTTTATGGAAATATTCGTTAAGACCTTTTTGAAATCTATCATCGAGTCTTACCTAACAGAAAAAAAATTAAATTTTGAGGTTAGCCAGTTGGATTCATTTATTGTACAACGAGTTTCATAAAAGAACAATATTCTCAAAAATGCTTTAATTTTTCGAATTTTGAGAAACGGTGCCTTTTACCACAAAAAAAAGATGTAGGGAAGAAGGAAAAGCCTTATTCAATAAAATACTATAGCGAATTTTATAACTTGGACGAACTGTATTCGATGATAATAATCTAAATGCTCATATGGTTCATATATTCTTTGTAATGTGTCTGGAAACAAAAGTTATTATTATTAATGCAGCTCTCTAGAGAGAATCTGATATAGCAAATTAAATTAGAACTATCACTGCTGACTGTTGACTGCTGACTAATTTTCCAGCTACCTCAGATTCAAACTGTTGCTGAATATCTACAGATATGTCATTAATTCTTCTGCAAATTGTATTGTTTGAAATATTCTAAAGTTGTTTAGCATTGCTCACCAAACATTGTTACTACAAAGTCTACCAGCTGGTAGAATGAGTTGCTCTCCGATAATATGAGGTTTCTTACATTTGGCTTTTTTATAGTCCATTTTGTACGACGCCAATAATGACTCATTTAAAGTGCTATATTTTCCGAAGTATCTAAGTTTCTACGCAAAAATTCAAGGAGTCTTTCAACAAAGTTTATAACGCCTCTTCAATGTATTGGGTTTCATGCTTTCTGCAATCAGAATTTTAAGGCAAACAACACATTGGGGTCTTTGTTCACCACTTTCAATGCGTGTAAAACTGAATGTTCAGTACGCTTGGTCATATTTTCGTGTTTTTGATTTTATTTAAGATACACAATACCAACGACACAACTAACAACTAATACACTGACGCACTGTTATTGCTGTAATAGTCGCATATTTATACATAATTTCATGAAAACATAAGAATTCGTACTTGATTCGTGCTCGTGGATACGAAAGAAGGAGAAGCTTTAATACTACTTGAAGAATAATAGAAAACACAAATATCAAATATATTTTGGATTTAAAAAGATATAAAATAAAGAAAGAACAAACAGGTATAAAAAGAAGAAAGAAGAAAAACAAAAATTTAAAAAACGCAAATCATACTGGGTCTAAAAAATATCGTACATTTATCTGCCACTTTTTATAAGCAAGATCGACTCTTTTAATTTTAAGCAATGCAAACTTATCAACAATGTCAGTCTAAGAATTGGTTTGTTGTTAATTCTGACAGCAATTCTCTTTTAATGGACTCTGTTCATACCACACCTAGATTGTATGATTTTGCTGCGGATCTGGATCTGGCGTTCACAGTTTTGCTAACATATCTATTAACATTAGTATTTCTATAAAATTGTGTTTCTCGCATTGAACAAATTATACCGTGCGCAGGATATGTTTGTCTTCTTGAAACAGATGAATTTTTTAGAGAAGTGTGACCCAATTTAGCTCAGTACATAGTCACAGTATATGTGTTTTCCATATAAGGTGCGTCGGGGTAAGTGTACCCCGATTTATCCCTAGTTCAACTTTATAGCTTGTTACAAAATAGAAAAAAATATATTTCAAATAAAATAATAATAATACATATAGTTTTTAATGTTATTACCAATTAGCAAAAGGATTTAATGTTTGCACTCCCAAAAACAGAAAAAAAAATTTTTTCTCCAGGATGTGCACTTACCCCACGCATATGTGGTAAGTGCACAACCAGGGTCTAACATGTGTTTAGTTTAATAACGGAAATTGATGAGGTAAGTGCGTTTAGCCGAATAATAATACAAAATAATCCAATGTTCAGAACTAGAATATCTTTATTCTTAAAGAAGGTATAAACTTAAACATATAAGTCATATATGAGTCATAACAAAAATAAAATTGCTATTGGACAGAATACCCGCCAAATGAAATATCGAATGTTATTTCCTCCCTTCTACTTATTTTAGGGCAAGGTAGGAGCTTTATTATATCGCTGTCACAAACATCGCTTATGTCGTCTGCTTTGGGAAATTCAAAAACTGACGTTTGTGTAAAAATGCGCTTGTCTTGAAATGTCATTGCTATCTTTTTCCAGACATTTACTAACAAAATATTTGACCGATTTTTTGCTCGGAAATCAGACCCTTTCGCCTTTGGACATATGCCATATTGGACGGCTTATTTCAGTTCCTTCTCTGCTTTCGATTTCCATATCAATCGTGATAACTTCTAAAGTTCCTATGTCTTCCCTCTCAGCCAAACTTATAAGATCTGATTCTTCTGCTCTCTCTGACCCGTATTCCATAGGCTTGGATTTTGCAACTTTCGGTTTTTTAATACTTTTCTCTTTTTCTTTGTCTTTTTCTGTAACAATGAGAATACAAATAAATACAAATAAAGCAACATTTTATTACCTTTAGTTATTGTGATCCGCGTTTTAACGAGATTCTTCCTTTTTGCCATTTCCTTTCTTTCAAACGATCTATAACTTCCTGTCGTATGATAACCTCGGCATCTGTAGCAACTCTCTTTTTAGGCTTTTGCTGGTTCTTCAGATGCCTTTAGCTCACCTCTAATTGTGGACAAAATCAATTCTTCAAAACTAATGGAGACATTCGAAACGTTAGTCTTGCTCTTACTTGGCTTAGGACTGTCGATTTTGCTGGTACTTACTTTCGGACTATTAGTATTACTTACACTGGTCTCGAGATTGTGAATTTCATTGGTGTTCTCTGTAGGATTAGGTAGGACAGGTGAAGAAGTATCTTATCTATTTTCATATGAATTAATATCGATTTGTGCAGGATTAGGTAGAACAGGTGAAGAACCTATTTTTTTGTGAGTCATTTATATCCATTTCTGCAGTAACATGCAAGTCCTTCTGCTTACTCTCTTCCCGTCTTCTATACGCTGCTAGGTCAAAACTTTCTTTTTTAATCACATTATTATCAAAAGGGTAAATTCCAGCTTTTCTGAAGCCGTTTTGTATAATAGTAGGATTAGCTTCTTTCCAAACGTCTCTGATTAGTTTTGAAAATGACTTCTTTATAATTTTCTGTTTAAGTTGAAAAACTGGTCTCATTCAAGTTCCAGATGTGTTCAGGTTTGTCTAGAAAGTCTAATTCAGTCAAGATGTTTTTTAACAAGTCAAAATATCCATAAATTATGAACGGATCCTGAGCTTTTTTACGTGATATCTCAACAGCTTATGGTTTCTTTAAAGATAAATTGGGCCGTTTTCTGAAACTAGTAAACCAATCAGTTTCTAGAAGACCACCTTTGAATCGCGTTTTCAGCCCATTCATGCTTGCGAATTCACCCATTTTTCCAAGGCTTCGTTCCGAGATAATCCGAACTCCGCCCGATCCATGGCTTTTAGACCTTGGGCAAGTTGTACTTCTAATTCTATTTTTTACCCCATCGTCCGTTGATATGGTCTCTTAACGTCGTTTTGGAAATTTCGTATAATTTGCTGGCTTATTAGTGAGTTGCTTTGCTTTAATGTGGCTAACTGCTTGCTACAACGCTTCTTTTGAGTAGGAGGTGGCACGATCCCTTTTTCTCGTATAGACACGCCCCATATTCAACTTGTCAACCTGTTAAAATAGAATTTAGTAAACATCTTATATTAGTCGGGGTAACGCTGCGCGCTGCGTAGTCGCACTTAGCCTTCTTATAATAAATATGGTGTAAGTGCGACCCATGAATTTCAAAATCTGTTATTATGATTTACAAACATGACACACTAATAATATACCCTTACCTAAAGCATTTAGCAAAAAATCACACGTTTATTATTTTTTTTGTAAAAGTAATAATAATTTAAAAAAATACTTACCAACGTGGTTGCTGGGATCGCAAAGTCTGGATTTGTTTACATAACAAAAAAAATTGAAACTTGTATACATTCTTGCCTCGCTCACTCCAGACTATCCATATATGATAGTGATCGGCGTTACACATATAATCGACGAATATACATATTTTTAATCGACTTATATTTTAAGGTCGCACTTACCCCCAAAACGCTCTTACCCCGACGCATCTTACTGTCTTTCCAAACATTTTTATTCAGCGCAATTTTGTTCCATTATATTGGATTTTTCCCAATATTTTTCCAGTTTCTTTCTAAGTATGTCACACATGACTTTTGGAAAGATTTTTTAAACATTGTAATTGGTCGCCATTTTGTTTCGCCATCTTAAATTTGTACCACAACTTTACCAATTTATCTCTATATCAAATTTAATTCTTGCACAAAAATTTAAATTAATTTAATAAGTAGTATTTCAGGTATTTTGGGGTAAATTAGATAATTAGTTTTTTAATAATAATTTTTTTAACATTGTTCGGCTATATTGGATTTTCACCAAAATATTACCAGGCCATCCCCATATGACCCTTAATTTTTGACTAAAACCTGAAGTCAATCTGGTAAGTAGTTTTTAAGCTATGCCGTGAACTGATATACCGATAGAATAACCGACTGAAACGATAAAACATATTTTTTGGCGTCTAGGGACGGTAAAACGTAAAGATATGTAAGACCTGAGAGGGTGATTTTTTCAAGATTACAGGCATTTTATTTGGCAGCCCTTTTGTTCCGCAATCTTGAATTAGTAACACAGTTTAAAATCAATACATTAAGTAGTTTTTCAGGCTGAATTTTTAAATATTTTAGTATGCCGCCATTTTGTTCTACCATCTTGGATTCGTAAAAAAATTTTACTAGTTGATTTCAACATAATATTTGATGTTTGTGCGAAATTTGAGATAAATCGGATATGTAGTTTTTTAATAAACTTTTTTAACATTTCACTAGGCCGCTACTTTGTTTCCCCATATTGGATTTTTACCAAAGTATTACTAGATCATCCCCATATGACCCTTAATTTCTTATAAAAATTTTAAATTAATCGGGTTAGTTATTTTTAAGCTATGCCGCATGTTTTTTGGCTGGGACGCTAAAAGATGAAAATATGTAAAACCTGAGAGGGTGATTTTTTCGCGATAACAAACATTTTAGTTGGTCACCATTTTATTCCACAATTTTATAAGTTGATTCCTATATCACAATTAGTAATAGCACACAATTTGAAATCAATCCATTAAGTAGTTTTTCAGGCTGAATTTTTAAATATTTTTTATTATGCCGCCATTTTGTTCCATCATCTTGAATTCGTACCAAAATTTTATCAGTGAATTCCAACATAATATTTGATGTTGAGTAGTCTTTTAATATTATACTTTTTTAACATTTCACTAGATCGTCATTTTGTTTCGCGTTATTGGATTTTAAAACCTGAAAGGGTGATTTTTTCGCGATTGCAATTTTTTCACGATTGCAAAAAATTTTTTGGCCGTCATTTTGTTCGGCCATCTTGAATTAGTACCACAATTAGTTATGGCACCCTATTTGAAATCAGTCTATTAAGTAGTTTTTTCAGGCTGAGTTTTTAAATAATTTATTAAGCGCCATTTTGTTCCGTCATCGTAATAATTATTTTTTTAACATTTCACTAGGCCGCCATTTTGTCTCGCCAAATTGGATTTTCACCAAAATGTTACCAGGTCATCCACATACGACCCTTAATTTTTGACCAAAATTTGAAGTAAATCGAGTAAGAAGTTTTTTAGCTATGCTGCGAAAAGACGGATGCCGTCTGTTCGCCTGAAACGGACCCTAAAACGTGAAGGACGTGGACGCTGAAACGTGAAGACCTGAAAAAATCTCGGAGGGTGATTTTTTCACAATTACACTGGATAAGAGAAAACATTTATTTATTTTCCAAATTTTAGGTTAGGCAGCCCTTCATCCTCTTCATCCCACGAGTCGCCAATAGATTCGTGTAATATTGTGAAAACAACTGACATCTGGTAATTACGTATTACATTACAGAATTAATCGAGTAATCTGCTAATGTATTGTGTTTTTCTTATTTCCCATATATTATGCAGGGGGCGCAGACTTAATTAGAAGAGAAAATCATTCCTTATTATCCATCATTTACCTACCGCCGACTTCTTATTATATTTAAATATTTAAAAAAGTAAAGTAATTTATTCGAACAATATAAACAACTTTGCTTTGATGCTCAATAAAGCGTCCATTCAAAATATGAATAACTCTTTCCTCAGTAACCGTTCTCATCGGAGTAAACAGAGGTGAAATCTTTGAAATATATTTTAATGAAGTAATTTATCTTGTCTGTTTCGCTAAGTTTTAATGATATTCCTTTTTATTTCTCCGGGCTGAAGAAAATCTTCTAAGTATTGCCCTTTACCCAGGATCGGTGTTATTTGAGTATTAAATTATTTTATGAGAAAAGAGAGGAAACTTGGCTCACGTGATTTATTGTTGACGGAACTTGGAACTCATTTCCGTCGACGTTTTTCCCTTGGTTGTCTCTTCCCGTTAAGTGCTGAATACAAGTTCATCTCGGTTATTAATTTTGCGAAAGACGCACACTTAATATTTTATATTCAAATACCCGATGTGCTTTTGCAGAGGCTACAATCTCTTATTTATAATAAAAATAAATTAACCTACCACCATTTGAGAAGTATTATAAAGCCGAGATTCTGGAGCCAGCAGAACTGTATGAAGCAACAGAACTATAGATTACAATCGGAAGGAACAAAACCGCCGTTATTACAGATATTGATGGTACAATGGCTACAAACATTCAGAAAACAGAATATGAAAAGATAATAAAAATATCAGAATTTTGGCATTGAGCTGCGGCATTTGTGCGAACTTAACAATGCAATTATGATTCCCGTTATTTTTCAATTTCAAAAAGTACTAGTGTCCAAACATGCCATATTGTGCAAAAACTTTAAATGCTGAATAAATCGATGTTAATTCCTTCGCCGTTCTAGCAAATGACGTACGGGGTCGTCCAATAATAGAGGACGTCGTCTGTATCTCGGAAATGTTAACGACACAACCTAAGAAAAAAAATATTTGTAGGAAAATCAGCCAAGAGAAATCGCTGTAAAATATTTTCAAGTTCGAAAATTAGCCGCTAGAGGGTGTAACAGAAACACAAAAGTGTAAATGGCAATTTCAAATTTCGAAAATTGAGGTGAAAATATAAGCATTGTATTCTTCAACCAATTGAGCACTTTTTCGCTCCAGACCATTTTTGTCTATTTTCAAAAATAAAGTGGTGGGGAAGGTCAAACATTTTTACTTTCAAATGTTGATATCTCTGTTTTGGATGAACCGATTTTATTCAGCTTGGTGTCGCAAAAAAGTGCTTATTTTGCTCTACCCGTAAAGCCATAAACTGTATTGCAATGACTTTGTTAGTGGTCACTAGACGGCATTGTTTCGGAATTCTCCAAATAATGCTGATTTTCTCAAAAACATCAAATGGTACGCTATGACTTTTATAGCACAATTTATTTGGTAGTTATAAAAGGCACTGAATAGTAAAATAAAAATAATCCAGATCAGTAATTAAATTAAGAATGTTGATGATGGTCTCTCGAATCTGAAACGTCGGATTCAAAAATTTTCCTTGCCGTTTTGTAGAGGAGAAAATGTGACAATGGTAAAGTAGAAATTATTTTCATCTCTCATTTCAATTGATCCTAAAATTTTAGGAAAATCGAAAAACTGGAAAAAAGCAAGGCTCCGGTAGAAACTTTAGTAATCTTGTATAACTGTAAAGAACAAACTTAACAAAGGAACGAAACACAAGATACCCACTCTCAAAATCACATAAGCTGCGTAATAAAATAGCTAAAGCTAGGGCGAGGCAGGGCAGGACTCGGTTTAGTCTAAAAGATCAAACCGATTTCTACCTTGTCTCAGTGAAACAACAAAAAAAAAACGACGAAATGAACTTTTAACTAACAACAAATATATTTCAAATTATCGAAAATACTTTCGGAAATGCTCAAAATGCCGGCCGTCATTGTCAATACAAATTTGCAATCTTTTCTGTGTTTATTGGACTGCAGCTTCCACTGCTGCTATAGAGTTAATTTGCATGGCATTCCTAATACGGTCCACCAGGATATCGTTTCTTGTATTAGGCCGAGTCGCATATACTAAATCTTTTTACCTTAAGTTTTCAGTAATTTTAAATATATTTGTTGTTAGTTGTTATTTCATTTCGCCTTTTTTTTTTGTTCTTTACAGTTATACAAAATTACTAAAGTTTTGTATTAGTAGTTTCCTGGCTTTCCTAAAATTTTAGGTTTAATTGAAATGAGAGATGAAAATAATTTCCACTTTGCAATTGTCACTTTTTCTCCTCTACGAAACGGCAAGGTTATTTTTTCCAATCCAACGTTTCGGATTGGAGAGACAATCATCAATTTTCTTAATTTCAATGCGGGCATGCGTTTTTTTATTTGAGTATTCAATGGCCTTCATAACTACCCAATAAATTGTGATATAAAAGACATAGCGTACCATTTAATTTTTTGAGAAAATCAGCATTATTTGTAGAATTCCGAAACAACGCCATCTAGTAACCACTAACAAAGTCATTACCGCACAGTTTATGGCTCCACGAGTAGAGCAAAGAAGCTCTTTTTTTCGACATTAAGTTGAATAAAATCGGTTAGCCAAAAACAGAGATATCTACATTTTAAACTAAAAATGTTTGACCTTCTCTCACCACTTTATTTTCAAAAATAGACAAAAGAGGTCTGAAACAAACAAACGCACAATTGGTAGAAGAATACAATGCTTATATTTTCAACATACTTTAATTACGGAAATTTAAGAGAAAATTGGCATTTACACTTTTGTGTTGCTGTTATGCCCCCTAGCGGACAATTGTCGAACTTGAAAATAATTTACACTTAGTTTTGTCATTTACGGTTCCCGAGCTACAGCCGACGTCCTCTATTTTTGGACCACCCTCTACAAGTTACAACGTAACATCAGCAGCTTAAAACTTTAGCTTTATACTGCAGCAAACGGTTTACATCCGGTCGGATGGAATCTGGACAGGCAGCGTCAGATTGCCCTACCGAGACACAGGGGCAGGGGGACATTTCTCGGGGCCTCTACAGACACAAGCATATTTTTAATTTTACTAAACCTTGACATGGTAAAAATCTGCCACATTTTGTGAACGGCCTAATTCCAATTGATTGAAAATAAACTTGAAGATACAACATACTATTAATTTTTAAAGTTCTATGCCTAACTTGACCTAACCAAACTAATATCATATTTACATATGTTATACCTATATTCTACAAAAAGGTTAATAATACTAATAATTCATAATAAAATTTTTATTTCTCGGAATCGTTTCAAAGCTGCGAACCTTTGTGTCATCGATGGTCAAAGCGGACGAAACAAGAAGGACTATTATTTCGGTGTACCAGACAAGAGCGTACGAAACGAGAAAATACTCTTTGATAGATAAGAATCCACCCACCAGTAAATTTTGTCAAACAACAATTACGCTATAGTATAGCAATATCACATTAAAAGCAAGATACTCTCTAATTTACATAGATCTACGCTACACACTATCACCCCTCGAGGATCGATCGACGGCAGTCTGCACGTTAATGTCTCATTCTTGGGTCAAAGATTCCTTGAGCCTTTAAAATTTAAATCTTTCGACATTCAAAGATCTAATTTCCAATTTATTGTATTGTATATTTGTACACCCCTAAACAAGATACAATTTTTCCCCTCAATCATGAAACTCTAGCCAGATCTAAGTCCCAACGATGTCGGACTTCATGATTGTGTATATCATCTCGAAAGGTGATCATGGTAACTTGGTGTAGATACCTGGTATTTATCTAAAGAATCAATAGGCAAAAATTTTTTATATCTAGGTAATTTATTTGGGACAGTATAGCTTTATCTTTTTAAAATACCAGCCTGAGTAATCTTTCTCTCAATTTTATTAAATGATTTTCCCAAATGTAGATTCATCAATTTGAAGACCCAAGTACTTAGTATTATTAGAACATTTTAAGTTTCCAAATTCAATGTTATTCTGATTTTAAATTTTATAATTATTAATGAACATATATAAGGAATTTATTTAGATTTAAAGTTAGTTTGTAATGAAAAAGCCATTGTTTAATTAAGTTTAAATCATGACCAATATTACAGTTTCATGCAAGTTACAGAGTTGTCAAAAAATACTGCATATAGTTTAATTTCACCTTTTAGTTTCAGATTAGGACCCAAGAGAGAGCCTTCAGGCACACCCCAGTTTATATTTAATTTTGAGTTGACACAAACGTTTATGACAAAAAACTGTTTTCTATATTCCAAATAGTTGGAAAACCAAGCATGACAAACACCACGCAACATACATATGTTCAGTAGTGTCAACTGCTTTTGGCAAGTCAAGCGACACAATGACAGCCTTTTTCCCTAATCAACGTGGGTCAAAATATTAGGTATTAAATCAATGGTTGCAGAAGATGTCCTGTCATTTGACTCACCAAAGCCATATTTGTAAAAAAAATGTCTGTTTCGTTAACTGATGAGCTGACCTCTCTCTCAAATATTTTTAATAGTGTAGATAATATATAAATCGATCTATAGTTATTCGCACAGCTTTTTCACCATCTTTACACATAGGCCTCACCTCTACACCTTTTATTTTGTTAGACACTACCACTATTCTGAGACTAGTTATTGACCACATTTTCCGCTCCCTTGCATAGTTGCTATTAATTTGAACACGCCACTGAGCATACTTCGGATGCATATTATCTATAGTGGCGTAATATTCAACTGGGCGTTAGTTAATTAAGATGATATATTGACAATCGGGGAATTTGAAACACAGAATCGCGGAGCGTGAAGTTAGCACACGTACTGATTTCTAAACAAACACACTCAACTTAACTATTCAGCATCTAATTACGGTAATATACTAATTATTAACGATTTAGTAGCACGTAAGATACTACGCCACATACCTGTTGGTTATCATTCAGGAGCTAATTAGATTCGCTCAATATAAATTAAATATGGAGTCTGTTTTAAAGAAAAAACTGGGTAAAATTTTAACCTAAACAAGACCAAAAAATAGTGTATCTCAATACGACCAAGAGATACTTGTTATCTACATCTTTACCTACAGGGAATACAATAAAAACTTAAATAGAAAAGTTGTATCATTTCCTTTGTATTATCTTTTAAGAGCATCAAGATTTTTTTAAAATTATTTAAATGTAGAAAAATATACATAACCTATATTTGTTAAAATGTACACTGTATAATTATTTCATTAAATGGAATTCTTCTTACTCTTTATAAATTAATATACCATAATGTTTAAGACCTTTATCCTTAAAGACAACTAAGAAAATTGAAAACCTGCAATACATTCATACGGACTCCACATTTATGTGTAGAATAGGAATGTTCTCTCTATCTCCCTCGATATATATATATATATATATATATATATATATATATATATATATATATATATATATATATATATATATATATATATATATATATATATATATATAACTAAAAATTGATAAAAATGCGCTCTCACACATCTTTACCAAAAGTTCTTGGCCGGAAAACATATATGTATAACAGCAGAAATATATAATTTCTGCAGGTGCAAAAACGGCCTAAAAGAAGAATTGCTTTCGATTATGTCACAGGGTACCCTCTTGCGATCATGATTTCTGGGTCTCTACCCTCATCAGGCAGGCTTGTACCCAGGGAGATCTGAAATAACAGATTGCTCGATATGACAAAATCGAAAACGAAACGTCTATCATACTGAAACAGTACTACAAGTTAAACGTAACATTTAGCACCACCTATCGGGGCTCCGGTGATTTCCGGCTGCAAACCCATAGGTAATTTAAAAAAGCATGCACTAGCACCATCATGCGGAGAGTAGATACTAAAAATCGATAAAAATGCGCTCTCACACATCTTTACCAAAAGTTCTTGGCCGGAAAACATATATGTATAATAGCAGAAATTTATAATTTCTGCAGGTGCAAAACGGCCTAAAAGAAGAACTGCTTTCGATTATGTCACAGGGTACCCTCCTGCGATCATGATTTCTGGGCCTCTACCCTCATTAGGCAGGCTTGTACCCAGGGAGATCTGAAATAACAGATTGCTCGATATGACAAAATCGAAAACGAAACGTCTATCATACTGAAACAGTACTACAAGTTAAACGTAACATTTAGCACCACCTATCGGGGCTCCGGTGATTTCCGGCTGCAAACCCATAGGTAATTTAAAAAGCATGCACTAGCACCATCATGCGGAGAGTAGATACTAAAAATCGATAAAAATGCGCTCTCACACATCTTTACCAAAAGTTCTTGGCCGGAAAACATATATGTATAATGGCAGAAATATATAATTTCTGCAGGTACAAAAACGGCCTAAAAGAAGAATTGCTTTCGATTATGTCACAGGGTACCCTCCTGCGATCATGATTTCTGGGCCTCTACCCTCATCAGGCAGGCTTGTACCCAGGGAGATCTGAAATAACAGATTGCTCGATATAACAAAATCGAAAACGAAACGTCTATCATACTGAAACAGTACTACAAGTTAAACGTAACATTTAGCACCACCTATCGGGGCTCCGGTGATTTCCGGCTGCAAACCCATAGGTAATTTAAAAAGCATGCACTAGCACCATCATGCGGAGAGTAGATACTAAAAATCGATAAAAATGCGCTCTCACACATCTTTATCAAAAGTTCTTGGCCGGAAAACATATATGTATAATAGCAGAAATGTTTTCCGGCCAAGAACTTTTGGTAAAGATGTGTGAGAGCACATTTTATCGATTTTTAGTATCTACTCTCCGCATGATGGTGCTAGTGCATGCTTTTTAAATTACCTATGGGTTTGCAGCCGGAAATCACCGGAGCCCCGATAGGTGGTGCTAAATGTTACGTTTAACTTGTAGTACTGTTTCAGTATGATAGACGTTTCGTTTTCGATTTTGTCATATCGAGCAATCTGTTATTTCAGATCTCCCTGGGTACAAGCCTGCCTGATGAGGGTAGAGGCCCAGAAATCATGATCGCAGGAGGGTACCCTGTGACATAATCGAAAGCAATTCTTCTTTTAGGCCGTTTTTGCACCTGCAGAAATTATATATTTCTGCTATTATACATATATGTTTTCCGGCCAAGAACTTTTGGTAAAGATGTGTGAGAGCGCATTTTTATCGATTTTTAGTATCTACTCTCCGCATGATGGTGCTAGTGCATGCTTTTTAAATTACCTATGGGTTTGCAGCCGGAAATCACCGGAGCCCCGATAGGTGGTGCTAAATGTTACGTTTAACTTGTAGTACTGTTTCAGTATGATAGACGTTTCGATTTTGTCATATCGAGCAATCTGTTATTTCAGATCTCACTGGGTACAAGCCTGCCTGATGAGGGTAGAGGCCCAGAAATCATGATCGCAGGAGGGTACCCTGTGACTTAATCGAAAGCAATTCTTCTTTTAGGCCGTTTTTGCACCTGCAGAAATTATATATTTCTGCTATTATACATATACGTTTTCCGGCCAAGAACTTTTGGTAAAGATGTGTGAGAGCGCATTTTTATCGATTTTTAGTATCTACTCTCCGCATGATGGTGCTAGTGCATGCTTTTTAAATTACCTATGGGTTTGCAGCCGGAAATCACCGGAGCCCCGATAGGTGGTGCTAAATGTTACGTTTAACTTGTAGTACTGTTTCAGTATGATAGACGTTTCGTTTTCGATTTTGTCATATCGAGCAATCTGTTATTTCAGATCTCCCTGGGTACAAGCCTGCCTGATGAGGGTAGAGGCCCAGAAATCATGATCGCAGGAGGGTACCCTGTGACATAATCGAAAGCAATTCTTCTTTTAGGCCGTTTTTGCACCTGCAGAAATTATATATTTCTGCTATTATACATATACGTTTTCCGGCCAAGAACTTTTGGTAAAGATGTGTGAGAGCGCATTTTTATCGATTTATAGTATCTACTCTCCGCATGATGGTGCTAGTGCATGCTTTTTAAATTACCTATGGGTTTGCAGCCGGAAATCACCGGAGCCCCGATAGGTGGTGCTAAATGTTACGTTTAACTTGTAGTACTGTTTCAGTATGATAGACGTTTCGTTTTCGATTTTGTCATATCGAGCAATCTGTTATTTCAGATCTCCCTGGGTACAAGCCTGCCTGATGAGGGTAGAGGCCCAGAAATGATGATCGCAGGAGGGTACCCTGTGACATAATCGAAAGCAATTCTTCTTTTAGGCCGTGTTTGCACCTGCAGAAATTATATATTTCTGCTATTATACATATATATATATATATATATATATATATATATATATATATATATATATATATATATATATATATATATATATATATATGCTTAAATATCTTCAAAACCGCTAATGTTATATTTACAAAATTTGACATTTCTAGAAGTGCGAAA
The DNA here is from genome assembly GCA_030620095.1 of Kuschelorhynchus macadamiae. Taxonomy (NCBI): domain Eukaryota; kingdom Metazoa; phylum Arthropoda; class Insecta; order Coleoptera; family Curculionidae; genus Kuschelorhynchus; species Kuschelorhynchus macadamiae. Next base: position 266,584 of record JAUTXW010001117.1, on the reverse strand, counting down.
TTGAAAAATTGTATCGGCACTGTTGCCCGATTTTCCAGTTTTGCGCAACAGGTAGTCATTTTCTTTTCTTAAATAGAATGCCCTATTTATTTTCTCTGCCTTAAATTGGCAATCTCAAATTTAGTAATATCCCAAATTTTTAAAATTGTATCTATAGTAGTTGTTGTGATAGGTATGGCAACATCGCATTTACAGTCAAAAGTACGGGAATCCTTAAATATCCTCAAAATCGCTAAAGTTTTACAAAATTCAGAGTTTGGGAGTTTTTGGGCATATGGAATTGAAAAATTGTATCAGCACTGTTGCCAGATTTCCCAGTTTTACGCTATAAGTAGTCATTTCTTTATCTTATTTATTTTTATTGCACTAAATTTGCCGTGTCAAATTTAGTACTATCCCAATTTTTTAAAATTTTATCCGCACTGGTTGCTGAGATATGACAACACGGCATTTACAGTTAAAAGTACCGGAACGCCTAAATAACTTTTAAACTGCTAAAGTTGTGCTTACAAAATTCGAATACCCCATTTATTTTTATTGAAATGAATGACTTCGCAAGTTATTTTTTATCAGGTGATATTGGAGGCTTTCCCTCACACCTTATCCAGGCTTGAGACTGGTCTAAGTTCCACCAGTGGCACATACTTAAAGCCTGTTTAAAATACAACGGGCGAAAAAACAACGTCAAAACAACAATAACGCTAAGATAAGAAGGATTCTAAAAGTCAACGGACAGTTGACAATACAGACAACACCCAAGTCGATCATAAAACTCTTACAGTGTGTGTAACATATTCAGTGCTACAAGTGCAACTTCCGTGCGGATTCTTTCGTGGAGTTCGTCTAAATTTTCTGGTCGATTCTTGTATACACGATCCTTCAAATGACCCCACAAGAATAAGTCCAGTGAAGTCATATCAGGGAATCGAGGTGGCCACTCTAATGCTCCACGTCTTCCAATCAGCCCCTGGAATTGGTTGTTTAGGAACTGCGTGGCTTCCCTTGAATAATGCGGTGAAGTACCATCATGTTGTTACCAGTTTTCACCTACATTTCCAATTTCTTTAACGGCAGGAACTATAATGGATCTTGTACGGCCTCAATTTGTCTTCCTTTAAGATAGTCCTTACATATTTTTGACATATTTCATTTCGGCATTTATAGCTAATTGGTTGGTGCTTACTTTTGGATTTTCCTCTATTTGTAATAAAACCTTTAATTTAGTTTCATCACTTGTAGCAGTTTTTGGGAGGCCGGTTTTAGATAAAGATTTTATGGACCCTGTTTCCTGGTAGCGTCGACAAGTTTTGTGAACGGTTGATTTTTTTATTGGTTTGTTAAGATAGCGGTCATTAAACAAGTCACACATTTCTTGGTATGTCCTGGTTTTATTTCCATATACGCGAAAAATCAAAATATCAATACGTTGAGTCTCTGTCAGACCAAAAGCCATAACTAAACTTGTAATTTTATTATTAATACAATATTAGGCTGCTTAACTGACAGTGATAATGCGTTTAATTTGTCATTGTTGTAGCATGGCAACGGCAAGTGCTTCAAAAACAACTGTTGCAGCGCCTACTTGTTACAATAGCCGCACGGGGCTATTATTATTGCGATAAGCGCATTTTCATGTCTGGATCAGAAAATCTTGAAGTTTGGTTTTTTACTTTTCTACATGTTTCAGATCGATAACGGTACGTCGCGCGTTGGGGGAATATGCTTCAATGTAGTGAATTTAGAGAAATTTGAAACTTAAAACAATTTTTATCCGCATATTAACTAGGTCATCTTATAAGGTGAAATGTATTTTTTTTTATAAATAAAATATATATATATATATATATATATATATATATATATATTATACAGGTTGTAGAAAAATTAGGTACTATTAGGACTTTAAGAGGAAACAAGGGGCGCTATTTAATTATAATTTTTATTTACGTATGGTTAAGATTAATACTTTAAGCTAAAATGTGATTTTTTAATAATTAAATATTTCATACCGGTTATAAATAAGTAAATGCAAAAAGGTAATTAAAAGATGAGTGATGTTGTCTAGGGGTAAAAAAAAATTAACTCATGGGTAAAATTTATTTATTAAGAATGTAGGTTCGATTTTTAATAATCGGACATATTTATATTTATTACTTACGTATGAACAAGATTTACTTATTAAGAATGTAGCGTTTATAAAAATTAATGCAGAAGACGAATAATACATTAATGGGGTGAAGATTTAAAGTAATTACGTATATTTAGTTTTTATTTAATAAAGAATTTCTCCTTTTTCGGTAGTAATAAGCTATGTTTTCTTCTTCCAGAATGAACAGCTGGTAATGCAGGTTCGGAATAATTTCAATTTACGCAGGACTGAGAAGAATTATTATACTTTTATTTTTTTTTTGTGAAAAGCCACCAACATCACTTAACAAGAAAAACAGCTTAATAACATAAAAGCCATTCATTTCAATAAAATAAATGAGGCATTGCATTTAAGATTAGAAAATGTCTACATGTAGCGCAAAACTGGGAAATATGGCAACTTTGCAGATACCATTTTTCAATTCCACATGCTCACAAATCCATAATTACCGAATTTGGTAAGCACAACTTTAGCGGTTTAAAAGATAATTGAGCGTTCCCCTACTTTTTACTGTAAATGCGGTGTTGTCGTATCTCAGCAACCAGTGAGGATAGAATTTTAAAAGTTTAGTAATTTACTAAATTTAAGACGGCGAATTTATTGCAATAAAAATAAATGGGGCATTCCATTTAGGATAAGAAAATGGCTACGTGTGCCGATACCATTTTTCAATTCCACAGGCCTAGAAACCCCCAAATGCCAAATGATGTAAGCACAACTTTAGCGGTTTTGAAGATATTTAAGCGTTCCGGTACTTTTTACTATAAATGCGGTGTTGTCATATCTCAGCAATCAGTAAAGACAGAATTTTGAAAACTTAAGATGGTGCTAAACTTGAGACGGCCAATGTACCTAATGCAATAAAAATAAATGGAGCATTCCATTTAAGAAAAGAAAATGACTACTTTTAGCACAAAACTGGGAAATCTGGCAACAGTGCCGATACCGTTTTGCAATTCCGCATGCCCACAAACTCTCAAAAGCCAAATTTTGCAAGCACAACTTTTTAGGGGTTTTATAAAGATATCTAAGCGTTCCGGTTCTTTTTTTACTACCTGTATATATATATATATATATATATATATATATATATGTAAATATATATATATATATATATATATATATATATATATATATATGTATAATATATATATATATATATATATATATACTACTTTGACTGCGATATCAGACGAGATTGTCATTAGTTAAAGTTGACGCTTTTTCAAAAAATTTCAAAAAATGGAATTCCGCGACGAATTACGAAACATTTTGCAATTTCATATTTACATATAATATTTTAGTCTTGGGCTATAATTTTTGAGTTATGAAAGTAGTATAGTGAAATTCCACGTTAATAACTAAAAAGCCAAGTTTTGTAAAATGTTTAAATTACTGTATCTTTGTTTGTACATGAATAGTGCCAAGTTATAGGTAATTATTACATTGAAAAACGGTTTAGGTCAAACTTCCTGATTGTTTTTGTGTATGGGACTATGGTCATCCTAATTTATTTATGCAAAAAATGGGATAGTTTTCGAGCTATGGCGGAACAGAAGGCAATTTTGGGGTTCCAATCATTAAAATTTTTTTGTTATTTTTATGAGAGGAACCTCTTCCAGATGTGGGTGTCACCACTTAATTGACACCCCATTTTAAATTGTGTTTTGGTTTTGGTTAATTAACTTTTTATATTATGAACTTAATCTAACCACTTCCAAATACAAAACTTCTTCACAAATTAGTAACAATATACTTGGTAACATATAACGTAGGACCTTTATAGTTACTATTTTAGTTCTTGAAATGCGACAAAAACAAGTCAAGAAGTCTCCTATAATTTGAGCCACAACCCCAGATAAAACCAGACCAACGCCAAAAATTAGCCTGCAAAAAATTAACATTTTGTACATGACCTTAAAAAATGCATAAGACACTTTATAGATGGATGTGTATTTAGAAATTAATATTTTTTTATATAGTGTGTTAACATTAAAGCAACCCGTTCATATTTGCAATATTTATCGGTACGCCAAAATTACGCCTTTGAACTAAGAAAGAACCATAGCTCGAAAACTGCCCTATCGATTCCCCAGTTATTTTGCAATAATAAATTAAGGAAACCATAGTCCATCACATGTAAAAATAAAGAAAGTTTAACCGAAATCGCTTTTTAATGTACAGTGTTTTCATTTATATTTTGACACCTATCTACAGCTACAGCTATAGGAGATACAACAGCTACAGCAATAGGAGTTACAAAAAAAACTTTAAAAACAAAGTTGTAGGATTTTTTTTGTATTGACTTTTATTTCATTTACAATTAAAAGTAGAAAAAAATACATAACCAATATTTTTTATTGGAACACCTTTATATTATTATTTCTTTAGTTTCTTTAAATCAGCTATATATATATATATATATATATATATATATATATATATATATATATATATATATATATATATATATATATATATATATATATATATATATATATATATATATATATATATATATATATATATATATATATATATATATATATATATATATATATATATATATATATATATATATATATATATATATATATATATATATATATATATATATATATATATATATATATATATATATATATATATATATATATATATATATATATATATATATATATATATATATATATATATATATATATATATATATATATATATATATATATATATATATATATATATATATATATATATATATATATATATATATATATATATATATATATATATATATATATATATATATATATATATATATATATATATATATATATATATATATATATATATATATATATATATATATATATATATATATATATATATATATATATATATATATATATATATATATATATATATATATATATATATATATATATATATATATATATATATATATATATATATATATATATATATATATATATATATATATATATATATATATATATATATATATATATATATATATATATATATATATATATATATATATATATATATATATATATATATATATATATATATATATATATATATATATATATATATATATATATATATATATATATATATATATATATATATATATATATATATATATATATATATATATATATATATATATATATATATATATATATATATATATATATATATATATATATATATATATATATATATATATATATATATATATATATATATATATATATATATATATATATATATATATATATATATATATATATATATATATATATATATATATATATATATATATATATATATATATATATATATATATATATATATATATATATATATATATATATATATATATATATATATATATATATATATATATATATATATATATATATATATATATATATATATATATATATATATATATATATATATATATATATATATATATATATATATATATATATATATATATATATATATATATATATATATATATATATATATATATATATATATATATATATATATATATATATATATATATATATATATATATATATATATATATATATATATATATATATATATATATATATATATATATATATATATATATATATATATATATATATATATATATATATAAGAAAAAGCTGATTTAAAGAAACTAAAGAAATAATAATATAAAGGTGTTCCAATAAAAATATTGGTTATGTATTTTTTTCTACTTTTAATTGTAAATGAAATAAAAGTCAATACAAAAAAAATCCTACAACTTTGTTTTTAAAGTTTTTTTTGTAACTCCTATTGCTGTAGCTGTTGTATCTCCTATAGCTGTAGCTGTAGATAGGTGTCAAAATATAAATGAAAACACTGTACATTAAAAAGCGATTTCGGTTAAACTTTCTTTATTTTTACATGTGATAGACTATGGTTTCCTTAATTTATTATTGCAAAATAACTGGGGAATCGATAGGGCAGTTTTCGAGCTATGGTTCTTTCTTAGTTCAAAGGCGTAATTTTGGCGTACCGATAAATATTGCAAATATGAACGGGTTGCTTTAATGTTAACACACTATATAAAAAAATATTAATTTCTAAATACACATCCATCTATAAAGTGTCTTATGCATTTTTTAAGGTCATGTACAAAATGTTAATTTTTTGCAGGCTAATTTTTGGCGTTGGTCTGGTTTTATCTGGGGTTGTGGCTCAAATTATAGGAGACTTCTTGACTTGTTTTTGTCGCATTTCAAGAACTAAAATAGTAACTATAAAGGTCCTACGTTATATGTTACCAAGTATTTTGTTACTAATTTGTGAAGAAGTTTTGTATTTGGAAGTGGTTAGATTAAGTTCATAATATAAAAAGTTAATTAACCAAAACCAAAACACAATTTAAAATGGGGTGTCAATTAAGTGGTGACACCCACATCTGGAAGAGGTTCCTCTCATAAAAATAACAAAAAAATTTTAATGATTGGAACCCCAAAATTGCCTTCTGTTCCGCCATAGCTCGAAAACTATCCCATTTTTTGCATAAATAAATTAGGATGACCATAGTCCCATACATAAAAACAATCAGGAAGTTTGACCTAAACCGTTTTTCAATGTAATAATTACCTATAACTTGGCACTATTCATGTACAAACAAAGATACAGTAATTTAAACATTTTACAAAACTTGGCTTTTTAGTTATTAACGTGGAATTTCACTATACTACTTTCATAACTCAAAAATTATAGCCCAATGACTAAAATATTATATGTAAATATGAAATTGCAAAATGTTTCGTAATTCGTCGCGGAATTCCATTTTTTGAAATTTTTTGAAAAAGCGTCAACTTTAACTAATGACAATCTCGTCTGATATCGCAGTCAAAGTATATTCTATTACCTGTAAATGAAAACACTATATTATATTAAATCAGGCTCATTAGTCGTTACATACAAATAATATAGCTACAACATAAAACTATTTAAAATACTTATATCATCCAGGGTTTTATTTTATTTTTATCTTACAATAAAAATAACAACATGTTTATGTATTAAACGCTTATATAGAATTGATATTTATTAAGAATAAAACTTACTGGGATGAAACAATACTTTTAACTAGTATTTTGTTATATTAACTTACCACCCAATCTTAACTCGGCACTCCCTTGAGCATTTTCTTTCTCATTTTCCACTATGCACTGATACATGCCTTTATCATGTCTAGTGACATCAGTGATCTGAAGTACTAAGGGGTCCAACAGTTTTATTTTTCCATTATCATCGGGCACAATAACGTCTCCATTTTTTAACCACTTTATGCGACCAACTGGGGTGCCAGAAACTGTGCAGTTGAATAAAGCGTTTTCTCCAGAATTAATAACCTGCAATAGGAAATTTTCATTAAATATTTGGAAACTTTTTTCGGCCACAATATGTGTTTATGTTGTATATATATATATATATATATATATATATATATATATATATATATATATATATATATATATATATATATATATGTTGCAACCCCGCTATTTCGTGTATATATATATATATATATATATATATATATATATATATATATATATATATATATATATATATATATATATATATATATATATATATATATATATATATATATATATATATATATATATATATATATATATATATATATATATATATATATATATATATATATATATATATATATATATATATATATATATTTATATATACATATTTAATAATATATATATTTAATAATATTATATATAGACATAACAAATCGAAATAACGCTATTTTAATTTTTCAAGTCAACCCTATTGTTAAGAATGACATATTAGATTTGTGCCTTGATCAAAATTATTTTGAATTTAATGGCTCGATCTATTTATAATTAAAGAAGTTTTAATAATGGGTAACCCGTTAAGTCCTATTTTAGCTGAAATATTTCTTGATAACTTAAAACAAATACTAGATAATCACCCTGTACGAGACAAGTTTATTTATTGGTACAAATATGTTGACAATATTTTGGCTTGTTTCACAGGCACAGAGAGACAACTTAACCTCTTTCTAAATTCTATTAATAAATTACATAAAAATATAAGATTTACTTTAAATTAGAACAAAACAAGTCCATAAACTTTTTAGATTTAAAAATCAGGATCATTAATAAAAACACGATTTTGAAGTTTATCAACCATCCTATACAGATATAATACATCAAATACATAATACATTAAACCACCCATTTGCACAGAAGACGGCAGCTTTTCATAGCTTTGTGCATCGTTTAATTAATGTACCTCTGTCAACAAAAAACTTTAACAAGGAACATGATATTATAAAACAGATTGCGGTTAATAATAGTTATGACGCAACCATAATAGACAAAATCGTAAATAAAAAACAATATAAAAAAGCACTCAATTTCGTTTATCCTAATTATCCATCCCATGACAATATCCAAAAGGCAATATTAAGTTTAACACACTCACATATACCGGAAAAATTAGCACTAAAATAGAGAAATATCTGAAAAAACAATTCATAAAGTAGCCTTTTGTAGCAATAATAATTTAGGTAGATATATTAAGAATAACAAGTCTAATACAAATAGGAACCAAAAATCAGGGGTATATGAATTAAAATGTGGTTCTTGCGAAAAAGTATATATTGATCAAACTGGTAGATCCTTTTATAAACGTATCAAAAAACACAAAACATCATATATTAAACAAAAACTGATTCTAATTATTCACATTTATTAGAAACAAAGCCAATAAAAGTTACAAGTTAAATTACTTGGAAAGTCTTGAAATTAATAAGAGGAAAAACCATAATATTTTATTGAACGATCAAATGGACCTAAACGGTTCCCCACTGTTGAATCTTTACAGCTGAAATCTGCTAGGGTTAGGTAGGTAGACTTTTTAATTACTGTTAAAAAATCTTGTTTTAGTATCAGACTTAAGTTGGTTTTTGAAAATGACGCAGTGTGTCGAAACAGCTGTCAAACAGAAATAAATTAGTGGAAATTACTAAACAAATATAACTTGTTTATTTATTATACTAGTGATAATGAATTTCCACCAAGTAACGGCTAACTCGATACATTATTTAATTATTATCATCTCAAATTAATAAACCCGATCTTTAGAAGTAGAATTAGAATTTTAATGGAACTAATAAAAACAACTTGCATAATATTTCTAAACAAAACGATATAAAAGAAAAAAACCAAAACTTTTTGACCCTTCCGTAACTTCCTAGCCTATCTGAAAATTTTCAAAAACTGTTCAAAAAACATGACAAAAAAATTAGCCATAAGGCCGTTAATTTAGTTAATAATTGTTTTAGTAAACTTAAAAGGGAATTTTCCCTCTGTCTATGTAGGACAAACTAGCCAACACCTACATAATAGACTAAATTGACACAAATGTAATCGTAAAACTTCCATAGCCCTAAAAAACACGAACAGGAGACTGACCATAACTTCGATTTTGACAACAGAAAAATTTTAAAAAGCATAGCAACAGGAAACGTAAAGCCTATAGGTCACCAAATCTGGCACACTGTCTTCAAATAAACACCCACCAAAAAACAAAATCCTTAAAATATTCACAAATATTTGCTATTAGAAATATTTTTAATATTTCACTACTGACCTATACTCGGACCTGTAATTTTATTTTTTATTCCATACATGTTACGTGAGTTAACTAACATGACCGACGGTTTCCCTTTTTAAAAAGTTTTGTTTTAAAAAAATGTCAAAATTATAAATGACAAAAACGGATGCTTCTAACTGACTGCTGGGTTCTGCAACGGCGTAATATTAAAAAGGCATCGGATCTGCTGAATCAGCAGTTCTTGGGAATGGATCGTGACATAACTCCTCGTTCCTCAGACTAAGCTCCACCTGGTAAGGGGTAGGTCTATTGGTGGGCGGCTAGCTTCTGACTGGGTAGTTTTTTCATAAAGCATTTTCTTTGGAACATCATCTTGTGTCGTGAATACCCGCGTAAATAATGTTCGTATCAACGCAGAAAATAAAAGAAGTACATGTCTTAAATTACCCGATTTTAGCAAATCATTTTGGTTTTTCAGCCAACTCAATTGGAGTGGTCAACTTTTCAGGGGGGTCAATACATATAAACTACAAAGAGTCATTTGAAAAAATCAGACACACGAAATAATAAAATGCTTTTGTTACTCCGCAACCGCATGTTCAGGCACATAAATCGTACATATTTCTACGAAAATAACGATTTTTTTCTTTGTTTTTGTCTTTACCTGTTTGCTGAATTTTAAATTTCGGCAAAGGTCGACTACTGGTCTTAAATTCGAGTCGTTTCTCAAAGTTCCGCTCGCCAATATAATTGAAAACGGATTATAAAGTCTTAATATTCTAAAACACTGTAGCTACCTTTCTTTAAAACATTAATTTAAACCACAAAATCAACAAACAATCACATGATCCACATTAAACACGTCAACTGACAAAAATACTTAAGTTTTCTCAGCGCGGCTGTTGACCCAAACTTTGCCAACGTAAGCCGTATCTTACCTATGCACTCCTATGCGAATTTGATCGGTAACACTCGGGAAACACTCGCCTCCGTTTCTAAACTACGAGGTCAACGCGGGCCGCCAGCCGTGATTGATTCCAAATGAAACGAAACCTCTCCGGAGATCGCGGTGCGAGGCATGGATAGTGTGTCGCGGAATTAAGAGAACGGTCAACGAGTTTATACGCTTAGAATAAGAGAGGGAATTTCCAAATTTAAAAAAAACTTGAAAAAATATAAATTATGAATTATTTTATTTATTTGTTTCTGTTTGGAAATATTTATTGAAGGTTCATTGACCATTTGACCTAATGGAGGAGCCGCCACTGCTCAGTTGAATTTTCTAAGTGATAGATTCTGCTGCATTATTGTTAAAAAGAATTTTGATTTAGATAAGTCTGACTTTCGTTTGTTCTCCAGTGGTGTGTCGCAAGGCTCAGTTTTGTCGACGATACTCTCGCTTTATGTCGCAGATATGAACCAAGTACTGGTCCACTCAAAAATGCAACAATATGCTGACGACTCCCAAATATATATCGCATTTAGCAACAAAAATATTCAAATAGCGAAAGCGATGATTAATTCAGATTTTGATAACACATATCAATTTTCGAAAGATCATAATCTTAAACTAATTGCACCTAAATCAAAAGTTCTTATTTTAAAGGCTAATAATATAGCTGGGGAAGCTATATCAAATCAATTCACAGTAGAAATAAATGGTAAACGGCTACCTGTGGTATACGAGGCAAAAAATCTGGGAATAATAATTGACTCCAATTTAACATTTCAATCCCATGTAAATAATAGACTAAAAATTGCATATATGCGACTTAAATCTCTGCATTATTTAAAAAAATATTTGTCGCCAAAAATAAAACATTTTCTTTGCGATAGCCTAATACTTTCACTATTCGATTATGGAGTTGTAGTTTATGGGGACTCATTAATACAACAAATTTCAAATAAAATCCAAAAACTTGAAAACAGTTGAATGAGATTCGCATTTAACATACCATATAGAAATCATATAACCCCGTACTCAAATGACAATCTTTTGTAAAACATAAAAGATCGCAGACAATTTCACATGTACAAATGTTTGTGTACAAAATTATTAAAACCGGCAAACCATCATATCTAAGAAACATTTTTTCATTCTTCACACACGACCACAACACAAGAAATACACATAGCTATCAAATAACCACAACACCGAATCACTAACTTTCAAAATTCTCCTTTGCAGCTCCCAACGTATGGATCGCACTTCCTAACAACGTAAAAAGTCTATCAGCAAATCTTTTTTAGAAACCAGATGAAACGTTCACTCATGGAGAAACAAATAAATTTAAACTAAGTACAATTTTCTTTAATTTTGAGCACAAAAAACAATAATAAATAAATTAGTATATGTGTGTATGTAGATTGGATATCTTATTGTTTAGTTAACTATCTGTGCTCAGCTTTACAGTTTTTTTGTCTATCGAAGAGGTTATAAAGTAGTACTTACTAATTAAAAGTTTTGAAAGAAAGATGTAAGCCTGCTCTCTTGGCGTTGCCCGTCCCCTTTTTGGGCGGCGTGCGCCCTACCCACTTTGCCTGCTCACTCTCCCCCGTTCTATAAAATAAAATTAAGCAAAAATCGTCATAGTGCTCACCAGGAGATTCATAGAGAAAACGATTTTCAATTTCTCGTTTTTTTTGCATGGGTACAAATTCTGCCAGTGTAGTATCGTTTTTTTTTTTTCAATTTTATAATTTTTTTTTGCTAAACATATAAACAGATTTATAAAAGGCCTTGCATTTCTGGGTGCATTTTATGCAACCAGGAACATCGGATTTAAAATCGGGGAGATTTTGCTAGTCGATACGTTTTTGGGTTGAATTCATTATTATAATGTACGTATATAAAATTTATTGTGAAAATGTATCAATATCTATATTATAGCTATATTATTTTGTACTGTTCAATTGATTGGCAAATAAAACATTTTGGATTTGAATAATACAATCAAAACAATGTAAATAATAATTGTCCACAAGCTGGGTAGTTATGAAATTTTGTCAAATATAATCCGTGCCTGCTTTTCTTCAATCTAGTTCCTTAGCTTATGTAGTTCATCTAGCTTGATCTACTGCAAGTGAACACTTAAGTTCAATAGCGGGGGGTATTGCTGCGTTTTCTCAAAATATGGGAAGATTATTGGCTGTTTGGTTTCTATTAGGTCCTCGTTGTTGATTATTTTTATTATTTTATCAAGTTTGGCTCGGTAACCGGTCGGTAAAGTAACTAGGTGAATTCCGTGTAACTTCCGACGTTATAGGGTCAGTTCACTGGTTCTCGGCCATTTAACGTAAAAGTTGACTTTGTGGCCAAATTAGACGTGGAAGGAGGCTTTGAATTAAAATTTGTCTGATAAAAAAATGTTCGTTGAAGTGTTTACAACAATCTGAAAATCTTTTCGTATTTTTTCTTTTAAAGTTTTAGCAGAAAAACAAGAAAAACTGAAAAATGTTCCATTTTACTGGTTTTCGGCCACCCCTCACAGTTCTCGGCCATTTTTATATCGGTTCTCGGCCACCAAAAAGACATGAATAACAAATCTAATTTTGTTCATGTAGGATACCTACCTATTACATTTTATACAAAATAATTTATTAATAAATACTTAAATTTAAAGAATAAAGAAAAATCTAACATTTTTAAATGGTTTTATTTTAGAAAAATAACTGAAATGTGAAACAACAAATACCTACTTAAATACCTAACCAAATAAATAAAACTAATTAAAAGCAAATAAAATAGGAACTGATTTTTGAACACCTATGTTTTTACAGTAATAATATTATAAGAACATATTTAAAACAAAACATCCTGAAATAGGAACTCTATATAATATAAATAGGTATGAGAATATGCTTAAAGTAGTCAGGTACCTAAGTTACTATACCTATTATGTCATAGGTTGAGTTTGTAATGACTTTAATAACACATAAAACTAAATAATTGCACGTGCATTATCAAAAATACTTTTTGGGAAAGTCTGAAAAAGATACCGATTTTACTTTTGGAAGAAAATATACCAATAAAGCAGGCAATATAAAGTGCCTTGGTATACCTATATACAGAAATTAAGCCTCACATACATCGCACTTGTATTCTTTGACAGCCGCAATACTGTAGGGAACGTTATAGAATCCCGTACACTTTTTGTGAAACCATTTTTCACAACCGTCACAACCAATATTTTTGTTGTCTTCTTCTTCCGTGTCACTGTTAAGGGTTTCTTTACACATGTAACATGGTATTTTTTCTTTAGTTTTTGTTTTTTCTGAATCCATTTTATTATTTTCTTTCTTCTTATACTTCCTGTGCAGTTTTTTTTCTTCCTTACTATCTTTTAGTTTCTTTCTTTCTTCTTTGCGTTTTTCAATCTTTAACTTTTTAAGTTCTTTTTCTTGATCCCTTTTCTGATAATATTCCCTCCATTTTTCACTGCTGATTGCGCTGGGTGCTTTTTCATTTTTTGGTCTGTTTGTATTTTTACTCCTTTTAACTGGTTCGGGATACATGAGATGTTGAGAAAAAGCATCGTGTATAACGGTTTTTGTGTGTGGACTAGCAGTTTTTTCTTTTTCCTTGTTCTTATTTTTCTCTCCTTCAGAATTAATATCACTTTTTTCTAGTTGTATTTTATTTTCTTTCTCCGGGTCTGTCTTTTTTTCTGGTTGATTTTCTTGGAAATTATAATTTCTACCTATTTCATAGGATTTATTTCCGTAATTATTTTTCATTGTCAATATTTTATTTTCTTTTTCCACAACGCATCTGTTTTCTTCTTTCTTTGAGTGGCCAATTTTGTCAGAATTAGTATTATTGTGTCCTAGGTCGGTTTCATGTATGTCATGAAACCTTGTTGCACCGTTTGTAGAAGTCCTCGAAATTTCAGAAATATCTATCAATGGAAGACAATCATCTTCTTCAACATTTAAGAAAGAACTGGTCATAAAATTTTCAATATTCACGCTGTCAATATTTAAATTACTGTCAACAACAGATGAAATATTTACCTGATCATATTTTGAAACCTCAGATTCTATATGTATTATCTCCAAATTCTCGGAAAAGTGGGGATTTTTATCAGGAATATCTGCATCAAATATAATCATGTCAGTGTCCAGGTGAGTATTTGGAATTATACCAGACTGATTTTCTTCAATATCATTGGAAATTCCCACACTTATATCTGTGGATATTATTCCCGAATTATTGCTGATCGATGTTACTAGATCTACATTCGCTTCTGATGTATTGCTCCTATTATGATTAGCATTTTTTGTGGTGGGAGAAGTTAGTGGTTCAAGTGAATTTATTTCGTTTAATAATACTTCCACATTTATACCGTAAGATGCTAAATTATTTTTTATTTTATTGATGACTTTTCTTGACGATGTTATGTCACGTTGTGTTATGTTTTCGTTTGATTTTCTTTTGCTGGTATTTAGTTTTACTACTTTATCAGCTACACATTTACTGTAATCTACAGCATCCGGATTTAATGGAAAAATACCAGATTTTCTGAATCCATTTTTTACGGAAGTTTTAAATCTTTCTGGTTCAGAGAGTATTTCGTTGAACAGGCTACAAAAATTTACTTTGGTTACAGAGCAGTTAAGATTTTCTGGTTTTCTTTGCCACTTGCAAACTGTTTTTTTCCATTCCGATTTCATCGGTCTGAACACGCTCACGTCAGCCGGCTGTAGCATATGCGTTGTATTGGGAGGCAGCGCATATAAAATAATTTCATTTGCATCACACCATGTACTTATTGCCATATTAAGGTGGGATTTATGCCCATCTACAAAAAGAGTTACAGGTTTTGGAATATTTTCTCCAATTAACCAGTTGTTAAAGTCGTTACTTATGAATTCGAAAAAGACGTCTGATGTCATCCACCCTTTTTCAGACTTTCCCAAAATCCATCCACTTGGCATATTGTCAGTGACAGACCTAGGTGGTCTTACGTATGGAAATAAAACAAGTGGAGGGGCGAATTTCCCGTCATCGTTAAAAGTTATTAGTACAGTAATGTTTTCCTTATCATTTCCTTGTTTAACAGTTAGTAAATTACGAAAACCTTTGGGACCCAATACCTTACCACTAGATGGACATAGTGCGAATCCCGACTCGTCTCCATTGAAAACCCTCCTCGGATCTTCCATTAAGTGAGATAAACCATTAGTTTCTAAATACTCCTTGAGATTATTAAACCAGTTTCTTATGGATTGCTCCGTTACAGCAGCTCTTGCTTTATTTATTCCCTCAGCATCTCTGAGAGAAATCTCGGGATTTCTTTTTAAAAAATTCGAATACCAGGTTTGCTTTGGTACCCCTTTCCTAAATACTGACTTTCCAGAATCTGCATTGATTTTGGAAACTGTATCAAAAAGCATTTGCTTTGTGATAGGAAATCCGCATTTAGCAAGATTAATAATCCAATTCTTGATTTTCTCTTCACCCTCGACGGTTAATAGAGGTGGTGGTCCTGGTTTTCGTAGCACATCTGGTACCCTCCCTTTTATCCTGTCCTGGATTGTCGCCCTTGGCACATTGAACTTGCGGCTAGCCTCTCTTATTTTCATTTTATTTTCTCGGATCTCATAGAGTGCATTTTTCAAGTCTTCATTGTTATACTTACAAAATTTCCTTCTAACTTTTGATGATTTGGGGCGCATCACAACCTTTTGGTCAGTAATGGTTCTATTTTTCTTTGATCTAGCCACTGGAAAAAATTAAAAGCATGTAGCATTGAAAACTCCCCAAAAATGTAAGAATCGCGTTCAGGCCGAGAACCGAAAATACCGAAATATATAGTAATTTTGGTTCTCGGCCCCCGCATTATTCGTAATGGCCGAGAAATGCCAGTTCTCGGCCACTATTTTGTCGTGAAAATTCTGAAATTAAAATCTCAGATCTCAGATTTAATTTGCCGGCCGCAATCTAATATTCAAAAAGAACTACCGTGAATCAATTATTAAAAAATAACCGCCATGGCCGAGAACTAAAAAAGTAAAAAAAAATTAAACTGGTTTGCGGCCACCTAAAATTTTAATTGTAAACCCATTTTATGTTTAATTTTGGTATACAATTACACGTTTTAACCCTTCACCTACAACCTAAAGCACATTACATGCACCTAGAACAAAAAAACAACAAGTTACTTACTATTTATTTGGACCACACTACTAAGCAAAATTGCACTAACGACACATGTCTTCCTTTCGGCTTGAACAGGCGAGAAATAAGGATTTTTGGCGCGCTTGTCACTTACAATATCACGTTAACTCCCACCACTTTTGACAGAGAAAAGATGCAGAAAACTATTTTATCATTCAGAGAAGGCCATTGCCGATTGATTTTCCTATTATTTGGCTTTAATGACGAAAAAGGCCGAGAACCAGTGAAGGCCGCATAACCAGTGAACTGACCCTACTTGCTGAGAGCATTTTATGTCGATTGTTATACTTCTTGGAAATATCTAGTTGGTTTGTGACTGGTTTTGTTATAGTGACGTCAATGTAAACAAGACATGCGGAGGTGCTTTTGATGGGTTATAATAGCAGAACTTTACAGGGGCTCCATTGGTCAATTTTTGTATTTCTGTGCAGGGTGTTCCTCGATGTGTGTGTAGTGTACCTGATTTTTAGTTAAATATTTATCACGTGGTATGACAACCTTAAACAGTCTCTGGTTTGGTATACTACTGGTACAGAATATAAATGATAATATTCAAACTTTTAAAGAGCGGCTGGTATCTTTAATACGTACGTTATTTTATTATTTAGTATAAAGTACTTAACGTCAGTTTTTCAAAGTGGAAAATATTTTCTAAATCAGCCGGTCAAGGTAACCAATTAAAAGCTTTATTTTGAAACCGCGAATGAGTTTTCGTTATCCATACAAATTGATTATTTGATTTAGAATATTATTAATGAAGTGCATATTTTCCCTATATCTAGTTTTTTGTACAATTATGGCATAATTCCTGGGTTGTGGTCTAGCTGTCTGATCGTAACATTATCTCCGTCTCCGATAATATATATTTATATTTTAGTAAAATTCGTACGTTTGTCTATGTGAGCGTTTTAAATTATCCATATGAAATTTAGAATGAGACTGAGTTGATACTGTTTTACAAATTTTATTCACCGTTTCGATTTTTGTAGGGTTTGCAAATTTATTGTAGAGTTTTTGTCTTATGTGTTTCTTAATATAAACTTGTTGACCAGGGCGATATAGTTGAAGATTATCGCGATTTTCATTAATTTTTGGAATATTTTTTTCTTTATCATTGATTTGTATTTGAAAGAAATCTTTGGTTGTAATTTTTCTTTGTGGGTGTTAATGTAATCATATAAAAGTATTTGGTCTAATTTTATGTTGAACGGGTCATTTGGAAAAATGTGACCGTTAATTACATCGATGGGTTTTAAATTTATGCCCGAGTGAATTATGTGGTTGTATGCTAGTATTGTGAAAAACATTTTTTTTGATATCGGTGTTTTATCAAAATTTTGGTTATTTAGCAAGCGTATGTGCTCTGCCCGAGTGGAGTGGAGTCACTCGGCTAGTCAATTAGACTGAGGGTGATTAGGCGCACAAAAATGTATCTTTATTTTGTGTAAATTCGAAAGCTCTGTTACCACAGTATTTTTAAACTCGGTACCATTATGCACTATAATTTGATAAGGTATGCTGTGGGGAGAAAAGATTAACAATAGTTTGTCGACAATTTGGGTGGCGGCAAGAGACTGGAGTGCATATGGTTGTGCATATTTGGAGAAACTATCTATTATAGTTAAAAAAAATATATTTTCAAGTGAATATATGTCTAAATGTATAATTTCAAATGGTTTAGTAATTGTGAGTGTGACGTTCACTTGCATATTAATTGGGTGACGTTCATATTTATTTTTTTGGCAAATTTCGCAGTTACTAGTATATGTACAGAATTTTTTAAGGGAGGTCCATAATACTTGTCTTTGATTCTACTTATTGTGTCGTCAATGCTACAGGGGTTGGTTTTTAATTCTAAATAATTTTCTTCCACATCTTTTAAATTTTATAGATGGCCATTTAAATGTTTTCTGAATGATCTCTCAAATTGATCTTCGTTTTCATTTGTGTGTACTGTCATATTTTCATCAGGTGATTGGCCGTCAGCTGATGTATGTACTGTCATGTCATTGACCTGTGCGAGATTTATTACTGTCCGCTTGTGCTATGGTGGAAATTTGGTCTACATTTTCATGTTCCTGTAACTGCCTGTTAAATTCTTCAACATATTGTTTTAATGGGAAATTTTCCGCTGTGTCTTTCGTATGCACTTCTTTTCAAGAGCATCAGCATTTGTGTTTAATTTTCTCTGTTTGTATATTATGATGTAGTTATACTCGTCAAGTTCAATACGCCATCTTAATAATTTTGAACTAGGATTCTTTAAAGAGAAATGCCATTGAAATGGTTTGTTATCCGTTATTAAATTTATTTTTCTACGATTATGGGCGAAAATATTTGTTGGCCTAAACGATTGCCAGCAGTTCCTTTTCGATGGTTGAATAGTTCTATCTTTCAGAAACATTTAGTGTCCTTTATTCGTAGACCACGGGCAGGTCGTGCCCAATTTGTCCTAACAAGTAATTAATTACAATTATTTAGTAGATAGGAAAGAAAAGCTTTATTTACATTTACAAAAAAATAAAGGATTGTGCTATTTTTGAAAAAGCCTGCTATGATCGGCGAAACGTCAAATTAACACCATTGTATATGATTTTGCAAATAAACCCAAACCCAAGAAAGAAGTTCAATTAATATATATATATATATATATATATATATATATATATATATATATATATATATATATATATATATATATATATATATATATATATATATATATATATATATATATATATATATATATATATATATATATATATATATATATATATATATATATATATATATATATATATATATATATATATATATATATATATATATATATATATATATACATATATATATATATATATATATATATATATATATATATATATATATATATACTAAAGTAACTTAAAACGTGACACTCTCTGCTTGTTTACACTTTGAAATGTCGAACTAAACAACTAAACCGATTCAAAATGTTGCCTTGCGGTGCGCGCTTATATAGCCTTTAGAAAAAGGTGCAATCATCTAGAAAATTATAAAATAATATAAATTCTACAGGGTAAAAAGAATTAAGCCCAACAGAACATTCGAGAGGATTTTTGACAGTATCGTAGTCGTTACATGGTTGAGGTAAGTCTATTTCATTAAAATAGCAAATACTAAATAAATTCACCTAAAATTAACAAATCAATAACTAGGGTTAAATTCACAACATTGCCTGCCCCCTTCCCAAAATTGATCGTGTCGATTAATCATTTCCGGTATCTTGGTAACGGGCTAGTCGACGAAGGTGCACTACATTTATTTTTGCATGAGAGTTTTTCTGAATTCGGTATACCAAGTCATTCAGTCATTACACGATACAGGCCTTCCCAAGACTTCTGCAACTTCGGCGAGCATCCATTAGTTCTTTTTGGATTGTTTAACCAAACTTTTTCCCCAACGGTAAATCCAGTGTGATTGGCTCGTAGATCATAACGTGACTTTATTCTACCGCTTCTTATCTGTAGTTTTTAACGGGCCTCTTCATAGATTTCTTTTAAGTGCTTACTAACCTGGCTGGCATAATTCGTGGTAGTTATCTTATTGTTAGAAGGGCGTCCAGCCAAGAGGTCGACTGGAAGCTGTAAATTGAATCCATATATTACACTGGCAGGTGTTTTTCCAGTGGATTTATGAACTGCAGACGATAGGACAGTAAAAATGGTTAAATGCATTTATCCCAGTCACTTTGTTGTTCATTTATTTGGATTTTCAGGTAGTTCTTTCACTTCTATTAAATCTCTCAACCAGTTCATCTGACTGTGCAATTCATTCTTAAAATAGTACCTCGGCAACAGTGATGGCTTTTTGATTATGTATTTGATTATGTATTGCTAGACTTCTGGCACCAATCTTTTACATCTTGGTGGTCATGTCTTAATGACTTTTCTAATTTCAGCTTAGTTATAGGGCCAAATCTAGATATTTTTGCTGATCTTTGGATACATTTTTTGGGTCCCACTCTTGAGAGCTTTGAAGTGCTATTCTTCGGCAATGAAAATCGTCAGGATCTTCTTCTCTCGTGTCTGCTACGGTGTTAGCAACTTTCTGAACATGGTCTTCTTGATAAAGCATCAGCATTTTTATGGTTTATCTCTTTCCGATCTTCAACTTTAAGTGGATTGGGGTTTTGTAATTACATGGCCTAGATATTTCAATTCTTTTTGGAAAAAATTAATACTTATTGGGACTGAATTTTAAGCCAGCTATTCTCAGTTTCTGGAAAACAACTTTAATATTCTTGAAATGACCCCCAAATGTTTTTTCAAGAATAATGATGTCATCTAAATCTAGGCGTGTCTCCCATATCACTCCATGTAATGTCAGTTCCATTAAACGTCCAAAGTCGCTGGGGTGTTACATAATCCAAAATACACAACTTGCAACAACAGTAGAAAAGGCTATTTCTTTATCCGCTGGATTAAATTTAACTTGCCAATAACCACTTATCAGCTCCAGCGTCGAGAACCATTTTGATCCTGTAAAAGGTATCGTCAATTCTTGGTAAGGGAAAGCTATATTTTTTGTGGTGTCGTTGAGCCTGCGGAAGTCGACGCAGAATCTGGTGGAACCATCTTTCTTCTTAACCAGGGCTACTGGTGACGTCCAGAGACTTTGAGACGGTTCTATAATGTCTTGTTTCAGTCTTGTAACAACTTCATGCCGCTTTGCCAAAGGTATTGTACCCTTGGAGGTTGTTTTATCGGCGCTGCATCATCAGCATTAATTTGATGTTGCTTTTTCCTAAATCGCTGTTAGACTCAAAGGTCTTCCAACTTGTTCATCTGAACTTCGTTCAGTAAATGTGACAATTTCACCAGGACTTAGAGTACCGGAGGTAAAGCATTTACAGGTTCTGAAGGTGGTAAGTCTGTTCAGGTAAATATTGTATTAGCAGGTTGACAGGTTCCGATCTTGTCACCATTTTTGACTTGCTGAGGATAATCTTTAATGTTCACCATTTTGACAAATATTGTGTTTCTTCTACTTTGAGTTAATGTGCTTACTGGAAAAATTCCCTTTACTTGTAATGGAGAGTCTTGGGCTGGTTCGAATATGCAAAGTTATCAAGCGTCGCTTTCACTACATTCCAATGGGCAGGTAAGGTAGCATCTTCTAGCAAAAACACTTGGACACAACAACGGATAGTGGAATTATTTCTTTGGGGCAGGTTGATTATTTCTTTATTTTTCGTACCTGGTCAGAATTCGTTGTGGTTTGTCAAGGACCAAGTATGACATCATCCAAATAGCGTGTATGAAGGTAGTGGTCCCCAGGATTATTTTAGCTTCATGGGTTCATTTCACGGGTATAATTTCACCGTTGACGGTTTCCAAGACATAGTTTTTGTATGGATTTTCTATTCTACATGGCGCTATAATGTCAGTCCTCAGGATGGTGTGTGTTGATCTGGTATCCAGTACCATTTCACACTCCCGATCGTATATCTTCCCGGTACTATCTATTCTGCAGCCAGGATAATTTAATTTATATTTATATCTAGCCAGCCAGGTTTTGTTCTAAAACTGGCTAATAGCCTGAATATTTTCAAAAATCCTATTCTGCACATGTCCACCACATTTCCAACAATTGACGCTTTTTCTTTGTCATAAAGTTTTGCTTCCCGGTACTATTTATTCAGCCAGGATAATTTATTCATATTTATATGGGGCGTGGTAGCACCTAGCCAGGTTTTGTTCCTTAAAACTGGCTAATGGGAGTTTTTCTGAATATTTTCAAAAATCCTATTGCTGGTAAAGCGGCTTTGCACATGTCCCTCTTTACCACATTTCGAACAATGGATGCCTTTTCTTTGTCAGAAAGTTAAAGTTTTGCTTTCGCCATTATGATGTTTAAGAAGAATATCTTGTAGTTCTTTTAAAATGTTCGAAGAATTTTTCATTTGTTGCCCTGTATTCTGGACTGTACTTAGTCTTCGCAATTTTCCCTGACTCTTGGATATTTGTTCAGCTGTTTCAAACTGAAGGGCATATGCAATAGCTTTTGAAATCTTCTTTATTCTAACCATTCCTAAAGCCTGGTTGGTATCAGGATCATAAAACTGCTTACTGTTAACTCTTGCTTGATCTTTTCAGGATACGATCTCGAGTCAAGCTGATTAGCTGCACGTTATCTGCTTCATACTCTTGAAGACTCTAGTTATATTTTTGCCTATGGCACGGAAGTTGCGCTTTATATACGTCTTGTAAATGTGCCTTACCATACCGCATTTCTAAGTGACATAATAATGCTCCAAAGTCATTCTGCTTTTCTTTAGGTACGTTCCTTAGTACTTCCATAGCTTCACCGCGCAAGGATCAAACCAATCCAGTTATTTCTAGTTGCGGCAGCTTTGAATTGTCTCAGGTAAATAACCCACAGCACTTTACCATCAAACGTCTGTGGTTTTATCACATGTGACGAAGAGACAACGTCGAATTTTAACTTACTTTGTTTTCCAAACTTCTTTGGACTCTCTGTTACATTTGGACATGAACCTCTTGTACTTGGTTTTGCACTTTCTTCTTCATTTGTCCTATTTCCTCTTTTACATTTTCCTTGGTTAGTGTCAGTTCAAACAATGTCTTTCTAGAGATTTCTTCTTGATTCTTTTCTATTTCTTTCATCTCTTGTTTCACGTTGTCCTGGTACTTTTTCATGTCTTGTATTTTTTGTTTTATGCCTTCTTGGCTCCTTTCCATATCTTCTTTAAGTTATTTTTTCATGTGATCTGTAAGTTCTTGCTCTAGTTTTTCTTGGTTCCTCTTCATGTCATCTTTGAGTTCTTGCTCATGTCTTCTTGATTTTTCCTCATATCTCGTATTCTTGTACATCTTCTTGGTTTTTCTTCACCTCTTCTTGGATTTTCTTCATGTTTTTTTGACTGTATCTTCTTGGTTCTTTCTTAGGTCTTTCATATCATTCTGCATTGTCAGTACCACATTCATTAAGGGATCAAATTTTACTTCCATAATTGTGATAATTTCTGTATCTTCTGTGTTTAAAAAAACAGTTCTTACTTCTTCGTCTTCAGATTACTCCAACTTCAGACTCTTCAGCTGGATCCTTTTCCGGCTTCCGACACCAAACGTTCCGGATTGGCCGGTACCGAAAAACGTATTTTCTCAATACAGTCCTGACAGCTGACACGTAGTACAGGTAAAGACTGATGATACCTAACACTCATAACTAAGGGAACTTAAAACTTGTCACTGGCTACTTGTTTACACATTGAAATCTCGAACTAAACTGAATCAAAATGTTGCCTTGGGGCGATCTTATATAGCTTTTTGAAAATGATGAAAAAATTCTAGAATAATCTAAATAGGAAAAGGATTTTTGACACTATGATAGTCGTTAAATAAAAACTTAACACCTAAAACTTAACAAATATATAACTAGATCTAAATTGGTAACAATATATAAAGTGAATAAATAAACACTCAAGACAATGGATGTCACTAGATGCATAAAACAAAATTATTTTTGTCGCACTCCCTTAAAAGACTAACTCTATTTGCTCAATTTGATTTTCTATTATCTATTGACAAACAGAACTCAAATTTAGAATTGGCCATGTAAAGCCCAAAACCACCATTGCGATTGTAACAATATATTTCATGTGTACAATGCATTATATACTAATTATGCCCTGCAATTGACTATTACCTTACGGCAAATTTGACAATTAGTCGATTCTATCACAATTAACTACAACTGAAAATTGAAATGTTAGTGAAAATGTTAATTAAGCTAATAAAAGCAAAGCATCAAAATAATATTTTATTAAGATGCATGTACGTGCGTCAATGGTTGGCTCAAGTTGAGGTTAATAATATAATAAATTGATCGTATCTTGTCGTTTTTTTTAAAGAGTAATTGTTCATTTAGTAATTTTTAGCATTTTACACTTTTTAATGTTCACCGTTGCTTTCTTTTTAAGTCACCACTTTAATACAAAACTACCCTGCATAATGAAAATAAAACAAAATAGAAGAAATTTGACGTGTATCGCCGTTTCTTAAAAAACAAAACGCTCTTAAAATATATAATTTTTTTTCGTCTTCAGGGGGCTGTGTCACCCTGTATAAAGGGAAAAAATATGTATACCTATATAACATGATAAATAAAATTTTACGTGTAGCACTGTTTTTTTTAAGCGAGCATGCTTCTGGAATTTTTTTTTTCATTTTCGGGTGGGTCCTTTATCCTCCAAGGGCTACCCGGTATACTTAAAAAAATATGTATAAAAAATATAAGAAGAATGACATGTTTCAACGTTTTTATTTGAATATTTTTTGCCTTCCAAGATGCTGCCTCATTCTTTTTCATAGAAAAAAAATTGTATACAAAAAAAAATAAATATGACGCCTTTTTCGAAATATTACGTAAAATCTATTTTAAATATGAATAATCGAAAAAATCAAGTACCTACGCCAATGACTTCCACAATTTTTCAGTGTCAGAACAGTTTCCCTGATTATATCTGTTGTAAAGACTGTTATCGGTTTGTGCGTTCTCACAATATGAACTTTTTTCGTTTTTTATACCCCTTAAAAATATGGAAGGTATACCCATGGGTCATGACACCCAAAATCTAATCCCCGCGAGATACTAACCTAGACAATTTTTCTTGTAAATTTGAAATGAACTGGCTTGTCCGTTCTTAAGTTATGGTTACGTTTAATACTTGACACTGAACAAAATAAATGAAACGAGTAATTGCAATTAAACAAGAAGATCCAACCAAATAAAAGATGTTTGTTATAAAATTAATGGAACAAATAAATGTAAATAACCGTACGGCAAAATGTACTAAAGTCAGGTGAATTAAACATTAGTAATTGTTTTTCCTTTCACGATTTGCGATAACAGCTTCAAACCGTCTTAGCAAATATCACCTTGTACCTAATTACGGAATTAATTTATAATAACTTTTATAGGCGTTGCAGAAGGACAAAAAATAAGATATCTAAATTTTGTTTACAGGTTAATTTTTAAAAATGTTACTGAATTATTTAGTATTCTTTACTTTTTTGCACAGTATAGTTAACTCAAATCGGAGTTAAATTTTACCTGGGCGAATGAAAAAATTTCAGTATTTATTATTTACCAGCATCACGTTTTATACTGATTAAATTCTATGAAAGACAGGTTGCTGCTTTATTCAGTAACAAGCATTTATATATACTTGCTTAAATAAAAAAGCTTAGAGGAGCTCGTCAAAGGAGAATGTTTTTTCGTTTACGACTCCTAAGTAATTGGAATGTTGAGGGTATAACTGAATGGGCAACAAAAAGAGTTCTCTGTCACTAAATTCAATCAAATTTCCAGTTTCCAATATCGGCAGCGAAAGAGCCTCCAGACTGTAAGCGGGGTACTTGAAAATTGCAATGTCCCTCCAAGTTGATAACCTTCGAATTAAATTTCATTTCCCTTCAGAGAATGCCGTGCCTCTGAAATTGTTGTTCGTCAAACCTTGTGTGTTGTAGGTTGACTTCGAAGTGTACAGGACAGAGCATAATTGTATCAAAAGTAGGCGCAATTTCTAACCCAGTTCTGATAAATACGAAGACGTGTTGATAAGTAAGTGTTTCGGTATGATGATTTAACTTTTATTTAAAAAAGTATTATAATTCCATAACGAGTAAGATCTCGTCGAAATCCAACGGCAGCTATTGTGTTCGTGTCACCAGAGCCGCTTGTGATGTGTTGTTAGTCTTTAATCAAACGTTTGATATATAAATTATTAAATTTAAAATATAACGTGTGACGTTAATACAAAACTAATATATAGTAGGTTTTACCTAAATAAATAACAACTAGGCATAATCTCCTTTAAGAGAGAAATTCAGGATAATCTTCATAATCACTAATATCAACTAACTCAGCTGCTTGGATCGGGACGAACTGCACAAAGCAATACATTAGCATGAGCAACATTACCAAAGAGAAGCTACTCCAACAGTTATTAGGGGCTATTAACACATCAGCAGCCACGTAATAGGCCAACTTAAAAAACATATTGCAAGCGAAAACAATAAAATTTCAGGGAAGACTGAACTTAATATAAAAAAAATTCCGAAAGCCGATATTAATAACACATATTAACTTCATAAGGAAAACAGTATTTAGAAAAAGGTTTTAAATCTAAGATGGTGGTCTTCTCTCGTCGAGAATATCTTATTTCTCTCGAGCTCTTGTCTGTCTTGAGCATAAAAAAATCTGTATTTTTTATATTTTTATTCTTAAATAAAACAAACTATTGAAAAACAAAAAATCCGGATTGCATTTGTAAACTGATTTCAAAAAATTAAATATATTTTTAACGTACCCGAGAACTCAATGTCTTGTATCTTTCTTAAAACACAACTTTTTTAATTTGTGCAATGCGGAAATGAAAATGGTGGTTCTTTGTCTTTTATCGTAATCGTTTAGAAGGGCTTTAGATTGAGCAAATGACAATATACAGGGTATGTGAAAATGTTTTTACACATGTTTATAACAAAATTAACTTGTATTTTGCAAAAATTTGAAAACAATATTTTTTTTTAATTGGTAGACCTAGGTATAAACTTTGCGTACCTAGTTAAGAAGAAATTTTCTCTGTTTTGCTCTTTCACACTTACAAATTTTGTTTTTATTATGTAAGATCTATTTAAAAATATTTTCGAGAACAAGTTCAATTTTCTGATATTTAACAGGTTAAATGTTACTTTTGGTAATTTATTATACATGATGTTTATAATAAAATACAAAAATCTATACATAAAAAAAATATTCCGATCTATACCATTACACAGCCACTTGTGTATGCATGATCTTATACATATCTATCGTTTATTCTAGTATTCCGAGGCCTCCACAGACTCGTACCGATCTTATGTCAATTAGTAGCCCAAAGCAGCTCTCGTCAAAGAATATCACATGGAACTACTCTTCAGTTAAACCAAAAAGATTTTTGTATTTATTTCTACAGACTCGCCGTATAACGAAGTGACAAAGTACCATTGAACATGTTAAACTTAAGGTTAAATAGATCTCAGTACTTAATAAAATCCAAATTTTCCAAAAAATATTAAAATGTTTAATTTCTGTTAAAGATTGTGTTCCTTTTAGCTACGTAAAATGCTATCTAGTTCTAAACAATAAAAGAAAATCTTATTGTTTTCCAATCTTCACAAAAGCACAAGATAATTAATTTTGTTATATGTTCGGAGACGTTTTCACACACCCTTTATACTGAGATTTGATCAATTTATATATACACTTTTTGATTTATCAACCGTCATGATGAACTTGGATACAAAATTACGAATTTCTGTTCCTTCACATATGGGATTTTGTATAACAACTTCCCTAAGTAAAATGTGAGTATGCAACGAGTTGTTGCTCAAATAAAAAAAAAAGGTCTTAACTGCTGCTGAAATATTTTTTGATTTCATTTTCAAGGACGTATTTTATTGTCTTAGGACAACCTAGTATAACTGGAAAAAAGGTCTTTAAATGCAAAATAATAAAATACATTTGACGTGTTTTATTTTTCTAAGCATGCTAAATGATTTTGATTTTTTTTATTTTCAGGTGGCAGTTTCCTCCTGCTAGGGCTACCCTGTATAGTTGAAAAAAAAAATTTATATACAAAAAAATTAATTAAATTTGTCGTGTATCTCTATTTTCTCAGCAAGATATAAGCTACTGAAATATATATATATATATATATATATATATATATATATATATATATATATATACATTTTTTTTATTTTCAAAAAAATATATATAACAGTAAAGGAAGTTTTACATGTTTTACCGTTTCCTGAATACTTTTTTCGTATCCGGGAGGGCCGCCTCAAAAATTATTTTGTTTACAAAAAAAAAGCAAATTTAGCGTATTTCACAGTTCTTCGAAATATTATGTTTTTTTAAAATATTTTGCTGAACAAAACATCAAATATCTACGCCAATGATTTCTAATTTGTTATAATGTCAGAACATTTACCCAACTACTTCTGTTTTCAGTTGACTGATATTGACTTCCGGGTTCTCAAAATATGAGTCTTTTACGTTTTTATACCCCTTTAAAAAATCGAAGATATATGCCCATGGCCCCCAAAATCTAATCCGGCCTAGTCTATTTTTGGTGCAAATTTACAAAGAATAGGTTAGACCGTTTTCAAATTATCGTTCGCGCAAATTTTGTTCACATACATACACATTATATCGCTATAACGCCCTCTCTAACAAAAATAGAATATTTTTGGTAAAGGATTGAAATATCCAAATAATACCTAAATTATAAAGTAGTTTATGTAAACAACTAAGTAAATTCCTCATTCTCTTAATAAAAGTGCAGTGATAGATTAATTCATGTTTACTTACATTTAGTTATCTCCGGGTAAGAAACCATAAATTAAAAAAAAATAAGAAAAATTTATATTAACAGTTACAGTTGAATTTTGGTATAAAGGTATAAAATTAAAAAAGAAACACATTTTTCTCTACCATCTTTCAAAATTGAAAAACATTTGTTAAAAATGCCAAATTTAACAGTTAAAATAACTCACGTGAGTATTTTTTTTATGTCATTTTGCATTATTTTTCAAGCAAATTTTTCTGTAAGCTCAGTTTTTAATTTGGTCAAATTGTAAAAAAATCTTTTATGATGAAGGCTTAACTGGCCGCACTTTATATTGTGAAGGATGGAAGTGCTCTCCCCAACTGAAAGCTTATTCCGTTTTTCAGAAAATATGACAACTGGGAAGAACTGTGAAAAATATAAACTTCAGAGATCAAAACAAAAAAAATCCTCACATACATCGCAGATCATCTTAGGGGCGATCTGGCTGGGCGAGAATTCACGAGTTACCCCTACATAAGCACAACTCTAAGGCTTTGTTATCTAATATGTTTTTTATAGTTTTCATTTGTGTGTAAGTATTACGATAATTGCGTATTAGGTTCTTTTATTTTCAGTTTTAAGAAAACATTTTTTAGGGTCGTTTTATATTTAACTTTATAGCTTAGAATTTTTTATGTACGGTACAAGTCTGGTGTATATGTGGGTCCGAATGGAGACTGCCTCCAATCAAACGCGGAACAGGAAGATTTGAAAATGCCAAATGCCGTTCTTTTCAGAGCAAGAGTAGTGAACAAGTACATATCATGAATGAAAATACAACGCATTTTTCTGTACCCAGAATATAGAAAATCAAAAAAACATCAAAAGCGACACTACATAAAAACCTGTTTTGATTTATTTTTATTAGGTTTGGTTCTGGCAACGTAAAAATATTAAACGTTAACAATTAATGATGTTCTTACGGGAATTACGTTGATCCGCTGATTATAGACACAAAATAGATATTTGTTACTATTTCACTAGAGTACATTATACTAACATTCCTTGATGACCAGCTGCTTTCAATTTGCAGACAAAATTTTTCTCTTGTGAACAATCGAAATAAAATACAACTTGTATTTTCAATATACGCGACTTCCCTGTATCAACAGAAAAGTTCCTGAAGTAGTGGTTTGTTGGGTCTTTCATAAGAGATAGTAAAGTTCATTGTCAAGTACAAGAAGTGCAAGAGGCCAACAAAATTGATAAAAAACTGAGGAATGCTTCAAATTAAAATATAAATAAAATAAATTTAGAAATAAAAGTGTGTATACTCAAAAATTCGTAATAAGAAAGTATTATTTTTTGTGTCATTTCATGCACCTTTTAAATCCCTCATCTAAATGTATTATGCCCAAAATCAGTGCAGTTAATTTGTGAGCTAATAGATATACCGAGATATTCTTTGATAAAAATTGGTTTTTAGACGTTGTGAGACACTTGAGACATTTAAGACGATTTAGGTAAAAAAAATATTTTTGCCGTATTTGTTCTCATCTTGTAGATGCAGAAGTATCGAACGATATTTTTTTATTTTATTGTGTCCCTATATTTCCTTCAATACATCTCTGGGTAGTGCCCGACTTTCCTTTGCCGGCCGTAGCGTTCGAAAACTTCCGCAACAATTCGGCCATATCCGTAGGCATCAGTGATCGCGCGACGGGAAAAAGATGTGGCAGAAGTAGATCAAAGGATTTGTCGAGCAGTTTATTTCTACTATGCTAACATCGTCCTTTTTTATCAAGACGAAGCACAGAGAAGTGGACTTCTTTGTGACGCAAACACTTACTGGTCACAGGTGTGTTTTCAGGCCTATTTTAAACGCTTTAACCTTAGTGTTACCGACGAATGCCATTACCGTGGAGGCGAAGATATGGCGGAACACAACTTCTTAGAATGCCCTAGCAGGAACCAGGAGAGGTACAGAACAGAACTTAGAACTTGAATATTAGAACCAGAAAATGTAAAAAATAAAATGCTAGAATCCCATGATATCTGACGAAGGGAAAAAGAAGAGAATGATAGAAGACTCCGCAGACATTTGTAGATAGACTAAGTGGATCATATCCATCCTCCTTCTCGAAGTAATGCTGTGTTCTATAGAAGGAATAAATCCGATAAAACACTGGTCACTTAAAATCAATCGACCAGACAGTTTTTTGAAGGTTTTCTACCCGTTCTAAAAAAAAACCCTTATGGCAGACATCCAAACCGAAGAGAAGCACCAACTAAGCAGCAGGAGACTGTTTTGGTCTACTATAAGGAGTTCAATATAAGGAGTGAAATTAATAGAAAGTTAAGGATAATCCCGCATAGGCCACTTCTAGCCGTGGTACTTCTATGAATGGTAGAGCCCCAAAAGCTAGAAAAAATATACTGTTTTCTTCCATACAACTTCTACAGCAAGGTTAACAGCAATTTCCATTTTCAAATACATTATGTTATGAGTGTATGGTTTAGCGTTTGACAATTCTCCAAATATTTGCTTGCTCAAAATGCGCTATCCCTAAAATTTAATTACATTTAGACTTTATCAGTATTCGCATTCAGAGCGCGATGTACTGACGTTCCAAATACAGTGGTAGTTTTATAAGGATCAATTAAATTTAACTGAATGTGTAAAGAATACTTTTCCGAGGCAAAATTCCGCAATCGGGGCTAAAGAATGGCCAAAATAAAATATCTTATTTTTAGCGCTTCTTGTCGTGAGATGGATTCGAGAAGATAAAGCAAAGTACTTAATGTCTTTCTACATTAAGTTTGTCATTATTTTTGAATATATTTCAAAGAAAATATCTTAATATTATTTATAATTCGTGTAAAAATGTTTGTTATTGATATCCTATATCGAAATATTCGATTAGAAAAAATAGGGGTAAGCTTCGTCATAAGCGGTTTTATAGCAGAATATCCCGGCCAGAAACTAAATTTAATTCGAAAGGTTATCAACTCTGGGATGAAGTAATTTTCAGCTCGACTATGACAAGATACCCTGTGGGACGCTTGGCCGCTTGATTAAGGACCAGGAAAGCTCTTTTTTTGTTTTTATTTTGTCGCTGTGTTATTCCCATATTATAGCCACTCGCATTATCCAATAAGTATAAGGGAAAAGAATTCGCGTTTCGCTCGGGTTTAGTCTTTTTATAAAATTAATATACTCTTGTGAATTCGTCTACAAACTGTTATGTTAGAATGCATGTTTTTTTCTAGAATTTAATGTTAATTATTTGGGGTGACAGGGAAGTGACTAGAAATATTTTAACACGTGAAACAACGGATACTTTATTCATTTTATTATCCAGAACTCTTAGTTGTGTCATTGCTAATTCAATTATTAAGATTTTTGTTTAAACAGTTGCTAAATTAAAAAAAAATCTATGTTCTAAATGACCACAGTCCCGCATTATGGAATGTTGTTGTAAATCGAGAAGAACTTCTCATCATTCAGCAAAAAACGATTTTATTTTACAGGGTTATCCAATGAGGATTAGGATTAGCCAGTTTTGCTCCCCATACGTGTCTTATTTGAAAAACCAAAACAAGCATTTATTATATTTCTTCCCGTTGAGTCCGAAAATGATGAGTGAAAAACAACTGAACATCAAATAAAACTGATCCGGCTCATTTTGATTTTTTTTTTAATAAAATATCATATTTTTTATGTAATTTTTGGATTGCAAGTGTATTTTTTGTTCTAAAATGATATATTTTATTTTAATAAAGTCGATTTTTCGCAGTTCTAAATTGAATGTTCATCTACTGTGACAAGACCTCCCATCAACATACACACATCATTATGACAAAAAATCAGACTTTAAAATTGTGACAAAGTTTTTTATTTTCGACGTGGAGCCCCTGTTATAAGACTTGGCCTGACCTGTTGTAACTGGCTGTAATTTGAAGATAAAAGGTATTCTCATCCATACATTTTTAATTAAGTGGAACTATTAGTTGATAATTCTCTGGCTTGTAATAACTAGTTCCTCGCCCGGCAGACACCGTTCTGACTTTTCCATTAGATAGATAGATAGATAATGATTTATTTGTTCCAAAAAAAAAACTTATAGCCTATGGAACATTATTAAATTAAAATGAATAATTTTAAGTAATATAAAAAATTACAAAATACAAGATACAAGAGCAGCACATTTAAAACATTTTTCAAGTAATAGCATCAGTAATCTTAAAAATAAAAAAAACTACAATTTAAAATTTATAGTACCTATTTCGACCTATTATTTAAAATAAATTATATAAAAAACTTATATAAGGACGCACTCTCATCTTGACAGGTCATGATTTAAATTATGATCACCCAAAAACTCACTAAGCGATAATATGCTTTTCCGATCAAGATTGAAAATTCTTATTATACTATAAGGTACATTTTCTTGTAAATAACTAAGGTTACTTCTGATATTTACAAGATCTGATCTATATTTAGGGGCACGATCATGGATAAAACTGCACATTCAATTAGGTCTTTGTTCTTATGGACAAATATAAAAGAATCTAAAATATACATTGCCACGACAGTTAAAATCTTACTCCTAACAAAAACGTGTTTGCAAGTTTCACGAAAACTGATTTTAAACACACTGCGGAGACATCTTTTTTGAAGTAGATGGCGCGATGAGTTTCCAGTGAAATTATACAAATATGGGGTGCATTCACCATATCGTTCCTGAAGTGACATTGAAAAAAAACATTGATTTCGTTGAAAAAATACGCAATAAAGCAATACAAAAAAAAAAAGGGAATTATTTCAAAAAAAATCATGTAAATTGGTGCAGTAAAACTCTGTCACGAACTTGCTGAAAATCTGGCTTATTGTTTGAAATATATATATATATATATATATATATATATATATATATATATATATATATATATATATATATATATATATATATATATATATATATATATATATATATATATATATATATATATATATATATATATATATATATATATATATATAAATATATATATAAACTATATATATATATATATATATATATATATATATATATATATATATACAGTCACATTATATATACTATATATATATATATATATATATATATATATGTATTATTATATATATATATATATATATATATATATATATATACTATAAAACATATGGTGAATTTTATAACTATATATATATATATATATATATATATATAAATATATATATATATATATATATTCTATATATATATATAAACAATCTATTTCTATAACTGTCATGGTGTTCTAGTATCTTAACATTAATATAATTAAATTTATGACCCGTTTTCAAGTGATGCTGTACCAATGCGCATGAATTTTTGCCTATATGGCAATCACTTTTATGTTGTGTTACTCGAACCACTGCGAAGTTTGGCCAATATAACAACCGTCACAACCCAAGCAAGACACTTGATAAACACAATTAGTTGTGCATCCAGTTGGAGTTTTTTCTTTGACCTTTGAAAATACCGAGTAATTTTGTATGAGGCTATATTTGGCTATTTTTATGTTCGAAAAAGGCTTAAACATTGAAATAATTGAATTGGTAAGATTGTTTATAAATGGAATCCTGACATATTTTACTTGTTGATTACTGTCTTCTGTGGGGCCGTCATAAAAGCTTGTGTTATAAATGAGCTTTTTTAAAATGTGTTTAGGGTAACCATTGTTCACAAACATAACAAAAAGCTTGTCTAGGTTCTGTTGTAAATACATAACGTCACTAATGTGTGTAACCCTATTTTTCATTGCAATGACAGTATTGTATTTCTGATTGGTTGGATGATTTGAAAAATAATTCAGGTAAAATGACGTAAACCAATCTAAAATAATTTTGTTTTCCATGACTTTAGTATCTAAAAAGGGCACACTTTTATGTTTTTCATAATCAATTGTAAATTGCAAATGGGTGTTGAAAGAGTTAAAATTATTTACAACAACCTGAATCTGATCAGTTGGAAAGCACACATCTACGTATTTATAGATAAAGGGCAAGTGAAAAGGCAAATTTGGTATTATTGTGTCTAACAAGTGATCTAAGACAATAGTTGCTAGAATAGGACTAATAGGAGAACCCATGGGAGTTCCAAAGATTTGTTTATAAAATTGGCCGTTAAAACCAAAATAAGTGTTATTAAAAACAAAATTAATTAGTTCTATGAACGCATTTTTCGATAAGCTAGTAAATTTTTCAATTTGGTTTCTGCTCTAAAATATCAATAACCAAACTCAGTGGGATATTAGTAAACAAAGATACCACGTCCACATATTAAAACATATTTTGTGGTAGCTGAACATAACAGCATTTACAAATGTGAAGGTAATATTGTAATTGGACATATATATATATATATATATATATATATATATATATATATATATATATATATATATATATATATATATATATATATATATATATATATATATATATATATATATATATATATATATATATATATATATATATAAAAACTTTCTGGTTTTTTTGTTTGTTTATACATGGGACGTTTGTCCTGTGTTTGAGTTTTGAACAAAATTTGTGACTACATTAGTAACTCTAGCCCTTAAAAGATCTTGTGAGTCATTAGGTATTTCTTCTATAATATTTTCAACATCAGCCAAAAAATGTTCTATTTTGAAATCATTTATTTCACAGGGACCACTGAATTTTGGCCCTAGTGATAAAAAGTTTGAAATGTCCTCTGGAATGTCAAGAAATGTTTTTGAACCATTTTGAATTATCCACAAACAGAGTTTGTAATTCAGAAAAACTTTTATTTAGTGTATTAAATTTTTTAATGTTATTTTGTTTATTTTTTTTATAGGTAGCCTCAAAACTTAGCTTTAAATGATCCTGATAATTTTCAAAAATATTAAGGGGAATAATATTTTTTAGCTCATGTTTAGTGTTAATTATACTACGCTGTATTGCTGAAATGTTACTGCAAGTAATTTTAATTTCTAAAGATAAAGTATTTTATTAAAGATAAAATAAAATTATCCACTCTGTTATTAAAACGCAAGTCATTACCAGCAATTAAAAGTCCGTGATATCCTGAACATGTCTCGGAATTATTCTTGATTTGCGACAACGTAATAAGAATATTCTTCTATTGGTATTGGCAAAGTTTCTGATTCAGATTTGCCCATGTTTTCATTAATTTAGTAGCGTGCAATCCATAGATGTTACATATATCTTGATAAAAACCCATCATTAATATAGATTCAGTATTCTCGACCGTGTTATTAATAATTTACGTCAGAAGTTTCAAAGCGGTCTGTGACTATTCAAACTCTAATTGTTTTAGATCTCAATATTTCGTCAAATGTTTATTGACTTCATCAGGAGACAACACAATAAATTTATCTTAATTAACACACCATAGAAGAAAATATATAAAAATATACAGTCACATTACTCCTTAAAATATACTTACAACGTAAGAGTTAGTCGAACATATTACAAAACAAGGACATACAAGCAACATTCTGTGCATTGAGGACAACTATTTTCACACTTAACATGTATTATTACAAATATAAAACGATCTGTGCATTCAACAATGTTTTGAACCATAATGGAAAAAAGCCTAACAACACAAAAAAAAAAACAAAACCGATAAATTGATATCAGTGGTTGTTAAAATTTAATAAAACATAAAATGGTGAATTTTAAACTTAATATATGTATATAGGATGTTACTTATTGATCGTCACATTTGGTTTAAAATATTGCAGTAAATATTGCTTAGTTTATTTGTGTCCAATTTTGAATTAATTGCATTTTTATTCTTATTGATATGGCACATTTCAAGAAACAATCTATTTCTATAACTGTCATGGTGTTCTAGTATCTTAACATTACTATAATTAAATTTATGACCCGTTTTCAAGTGATGCTGTACCAATGCGCATGAATTTTTGCCTATATGGCAATCACTTTTATGTTGTGTTACTCGTTGTTTTAACCACTGCGAAGTTTGGCCAATATAACAACCGTCACAACCCAAGCAAGACACTTGATAAACACAATTAGTTGTGCATCCAGTTGGAGTTTTTTCTTTGACCTTTGAAAATACCGAGTAATTTTGTATGAGGCTATATTTGGCTATTTTTATGTTCGAAAAATAGCCAAATATAGCCTCATACAAAATTACTTTATTTTCAAAGGTCAAAGAAAAAACTCCAACTGGATGCACAACTAATTGTGTTTATCAAGTGTCTTGCTTGGGTTGTGACGGTTGTTATATTGGCCAAACTTCACAGTGGTTAAAACAACGAGTAACACAACATAAAAGTGATTGCCATATAGGCAAAAATTCATGCGCATTGGTACAGCATCACTTGAAAACGGGTCATAAATTTAATTATAGTAATGTTAAGATACTAGAACACCATGACAGTTATAGAAATAGATTGTTTCTTGAAATGTGCCATATCAATAAGAATAAAAATGCAATTAATTCAAAATTGGACACAAATAAACTAAGCAATATTTACTGCAATATTTTAAACCAAATGTGACGATCAATAAGTAACATTCTATATACATATATTAAGTTTAAAATTCACCATTTTATTTTTTATGAAAGTATAAGAACCACTGATATCAATTTATCGGTTTTGTTTTTTTTTTTTTTGTGTTGTTAGGCTTTTTCCATTATGGTTCAAAACATTGTTGAATGCACAGATCGTTTTATATTTGTAATAATACATGTTAAGTGTGAAAATAGTTGTCCTCAATGCACAGAATGTTGCTTGTATCGTCCTTGTTTTGTAATATGTTCGACTAACTCTTACGTTGTAAGTATATTTTAAGGAGTAATGTGACTGTATATTTTTATATATTTTCTTCTATGGTGTGTTAATTAAGATAAATTTATTGTTTCTAGTTGTCTCCTGATGAAGTCAATAAACATTTGACGAAATATTGAGATCTAAAACAATTAGAGTTTGAATAGTCACAGACCGCTTTCCCGAAACTTCTGACGTAAATTATTAATAACACGGTCGAGAATACTGAATCTATATTAATGATGGGTTTTTATCAAGATATATGTAACATCTATGGATTGCACGCTACTAAATTAATGAAAACATGGGCAAATCTGAATCAGAAACTTGCTGCCAATACCAATAGAAGAATATTCTTATTACGTTGTCGCAAATCAAGAATAATTCCGAGACATGTTCAGGATGGTAGAAGAAACATTCACGGACTTTTAATTGCTGGTAATGACTTGCGTTTTAATAACAGAGTGGATAATTTTATTTTATCTTTAAGTAAACGTACTTTATCTTTAGAAATTAAAATTACTTGCAGTAACATTTCAGGAATACAGCGTAGTATAATTAACACTAAACATGAGCTAAAAAATATTATTCCCCTTAATATTTTTGAAAATTATCAGGATCATTTAAAGCTAAGTTTTGAGGCTACCTATAAAAAAATTAAACAAAATAACATTAAAAAATTTAATACACTAAATAAAAGTTTTTCTGAATTACAAACTCTGTTTGTGGATAATTCAAAATGGTTCAAAAACATTTCCACCGTTGACATTCCAGAGGACATTTCAAACTTTTTATCACTAGGGCCAAAATTCAGTGTTCCCTGTGAAATAAATGATTTCAAAATAGAACATTTTTTGGCTGATGTTGAAAATATTATAGAAGAAATACCTAATGACTCACAAGATCTTTTAAGGGCTAGAGTTACTAATGTAGTCACAAATTTTGTTCAAAACTCAAACACAGGACAAACGTCCCATGTGAAACATTTGTACAAAAAAACCAGAAAGTTTTTAAAAAATAATCCTGATTTATATATTTTACAATCTGACAAGGGAGGCTGTACTGTTGCGATGGATAAAGTGGAATACACGGGTAAGACTGAAACCTTATTGAGTGACACTTCTACATATGTTGTGTGAAATAAAGATCCAACCACTTCTATACAATTAGCTTATAACAATTTAATAAAAACATAAAAAACTAAAAAAGAACTCACTGAAATAGACGCCAAACATTTAATGATATATAATTCCTCTTTTCCTAAACTGTATTGCCTACCGAAAATACACAAACCTAATGTGCCCTTAAGGCCAATTGTTAGTTCAGTGAACTCTACTACTTATAACCTTTCAAAATATTTGGCAAACATTTTAAAATTGAGTTTTGAGTATGAATCCAATTACAATATTAAAGACACCTTCACATTTGTAAATGCTGTTAGCGGTGTTCAGCTACCACAAAACTATGTTTTAATATCGTTGGACGTAGTATCTTTGTTTACTAATATCCCACTGAGTTTGGTTATTGATATTTTAGAGCAGAAATGGCACCAAATTGAAAAATTTACTAGCTTATCGAAAAATGCGTTCATAGAACTAATTAATTTTGTTTTTAATAACACTTATTTTGGTTTTAACGGCCAATTTTATAAACAAATCTTTGGAACTCCCATGGGTTCTCCTATTAGTCCTATTCTAGCAACTATTGTCTTAGATCACTTGTTAGACACAATAATACCAAATTTGCCTTTTCACTTGCCCTTTATCTATAAATACGTAGATGATCTAATTTGCTCTGTTCCAACTGATCAGATTCAGGTTGTTGTAAATAATTTTAACTCTTTCAACACCCATTTGCAATTTACAATTGATTATGAAAAACATAAAAGTGTGCCCTTTTTAGATACTAAAGTCATAAGAACAGACGAAAACAAAATTATTTTAGATTGGTACCAAAAAGATACGTCATCTGGTAGATACCTGAATTATTTTTCAAATCATCCAACCAATCAGAAATACAATACTGTCATTGCAATGAAAAATAGGGTTACACACATTAGTGACGTTATGTATTTACAACAGAACCTAGACAAGCTTTTTGTTATGTTTGTGAACAATGGTTACCCTAAACACATTTTAAAAAAGCTCATTTATAACACAAGCTTTTATGACGGCCCCACAGAAGACAGTAATCAATAAGTAAAATATGTCAGGATTCCATTTCTAAATAATCTTACCAATTCAATTATTTCACTGTTTAAGCCTTTTTCGAACATAAAAATAGCCAAATATAGCCTCATACAAAATTACTCGGTATTTTCAAAGGTCAAAGAAAAAACTCCAACTGGATGCACAACTAATTGTGTTTATCAAGTGTCTTGCTTGGGTTGTGACGGTTGTTATATTGGCCAAACTTCGCAGTGGTTAAAACAACGAGTAACACAACATAAAAGTGATTGCCATATAGGCAAAAATTCATGCGCATTGGTACAGCATCACTTGAAAACGGGTCATAAATTTAATTATAGTAATGTTAAGATACTAGAACACCATGACAGTTATAGAAATAGATTGTTTCTTGAAATGTGCCATATCAATAAGAATAAAAATGCAATTAATTCAAAATTGGACACAAATAAACTAAGCAATATTTACTGCAATATTTTAAACCAAATGTGACGATCAATAAGTAACATCCTATATACATATATTAAGTTTAAAATTCACCATTTTATGTTTTATGAAAGTATAAGAACCACTGATATCAATTTATCGGTTTTGTTTTTTTTTTTTGTGTTGTTAGGCTTTTTCCATTATGGTTCAAAACATTGTTGAATGCACAGATCGTTTTATATTTGTAATAATACATGTTAAGTGTGAAAATAGTTGTCCTCAATGCACAGAATGTTGCTTGTATCGTCCTTGTTTTGTAATATGTTCGACTAACTCTTACGTTGTAAGTATATTTTAAGGAGTAATGTGAGTGTATATTTTTATATATTTTCTTCTATGGAGTGTTAATTAAGATAAATTTATTGTTTCTAGTTGTCTCCTGATGAAGTCAATAAACATTTGACGAAATATTGAGATCTAAAACAATTAGAGTTTGAATAGTCACAGACCGCTTTCCCGAAACTTCTGACGTATATTATTAATAACACGGTCGAGAATACTGAATCTATATATATATATATATATATATATATATATATATATATATATATATACATATATATATATATATATATATATATATATATATATATATATATATATATATATATATATATATATATATATATATATATATATATATATATATATATATATATATATATATATATATATATATATATATATATATATATATATATATATATATATATATATATATATATATATATATATATATATATATATATATATATATATATATATATATATATATATATATATATATATATATATATATATATATATATATATATATATATATATATATATATATATATATATATATATATATATATATATATATATATATATATATATATATATATATATATATATATATATATATATATATATATATATATATATATATATATATATATATATATATATACATGCATAGGTAGACATGGAGAGACAAGCATCAAAATAACAATCCAATTCTTCCAATTTTCTTGTAAATAACTACGGTTACTTCTGATATTTACAAGATCTGATCTATATTTCTATATTTAGGGGCACGATCATGGATAAAACTGCACATTCAATTAGGTCTTTGTTCTTATAGACAAATATAAAAAAATCTAAAATATACATTGCCACGACATTTAAAATCTTACTCCTAACAAAAACGTGTTTGCAAGTTTCACGAAAACTGATTTTAAACACACTGCGGAGACATCTTTTTTGAAGTAGATGGCGCGATGAGTTTCCAGTGAAATTATACAAATATGGGGTGCATTCACCATATCGTTCCTGAAGTGACATTGAAGAAAAACATTGATTTCGTAGAAAAAATACGCAATAAAGCAATACAAAAAAAAAAGGGAATTATTTCAAAAAAAATCATGTAAATTGGTGCAGTAAAACTCTGTCACGAGCTTGCTGAAAATCTGGCTTATTGTTTGAAATATATATATATATATATATATATATATATAATATATATATATATATATATATATATATATATATATATATCTATATATATACATATATATATATATATATATATATATATATAAATTAATTTAATTAATTAATTAATTTCATATCTCTTTGTTACTAAAATTATTGTCATATCACCCATAATAAGGGTGAGGGGCATTGTTAACTTACGAGAGATTTAAATCTTCTGAAAAGCATTAGCCAATCTGAATGAACTTTTTCTTGTTTAATTATTCGGATCGAGTGACACTCCCCATTATTTCACAAATTGGTTAGTTCGCATTGTTTGTAATGATTGTAGTTATTTCCAATTTTCTTAAAAAAAAACTAAATAAAAGGTTATACCACGCTTAAGGTAGTTATAAAAAGTTATGAAAGAGCAAAGTTCTGGCGAAAATCGAACATT
Organism: Kuschelorhynchus macadamiae; assembly: GCA_030620095.1. Lineage (NCBI taxonomy): Eukaryota > Metazoa > Arthropoda > Insecta > Coleoptera > Curculionidae > Kuschelorhynchus > Kuschelorhynchus macadamiae. The sequence continues at coordinate 223,711 of JAUTXW010001117.1, read as the reverse complement.
GATATCTCTATTCGTTTTCAATAAGTGAATTTTTATATATTATCCGGATGGAAGATTAAAAAACAGTATTAAACAACTATCAGGTTTGGTTAAACAGACCATGAAAACATTAGTATTTTTAAATGCTGGGCAGATTTATTATTCACAGCTTTGTTAAATTATTTATAATTAACATAATGTATTATTATTTATTACTTTTGGCTTTCTGCCTTATACACTTTATCTAGGCTTAAGACTGGTCCAAACGTTGCCAAAACCGAAGTTTAGAGCGTGTTTAGAGGCCTACGGGTCAAAACAACAAAACCACTCTTTGTAGGTAAATAGGTAAGAAATAAAACTAAAAATTCTAATCTTCAAAATGATTTCTATTATTCAAGAGGTATCGATGCCTTCAGAGAATCAGTGAAACAGAAGTTTCAATGTTTGCCCTTAATAGTCTGTTTATAGCAATTTTGATACTTTCAATCATGTTTTCCGTTATATAAATAAAACACGTTCATTATGGATATTTTTTGTACTAGTTTCTCTTGTATTTCGGTCAATTTATGTTCCATATTTTTTTGTTTATTTGACGTTTCTTTTTATTGACGAAAACCATCTTCAGAAGTTCACATTTTTTTTTTAATAAACTTTGTTACTGAATATACAAAGTTTAAAATAATTTGACCGAATATCACGGGGGCGGCGGCGTGGCATTGCTGTAGAGAGAAAGTAGTACTAATTATTTCAAGAAGCGGTCAGGAAACTTGAATTTATTAAGGATTTACTTATACTAACATATATGTGTTATGTTTGCTAACGTAACAAAGAAACAGATTATTTGAAAAATCACCCTCCGAGATTTTTTCATTCTTCCACGTTGTTCATCTTTTTTCACGTTTTCGTTTTCTTTTATCGATTTCCGTATAATTATTTTCGCGCTGTTCATCAGTTTCGGCTTTTGATTGACTATTGAACCGTTATAACCACCCAGTTCTTGCAACGGCAAACAGCTAGGATAAAAAGCTACAACAAAAGTTGGAGAAATCTTTATTTTTACAACATTTCAGGTTGTTTTGTTGGTCGGGACTTCAAATTTTGATATATTCAAAAATTTTTAAATGTAAAAACAAAAAATGTAAATATTTTTAGTCACAAATGTTATGTCAAATAATAAAATAATCAGCAATTCAAAACAATAATCTTGCAATATATATATATATATATATATATATATATATATATATATATATATATATTTATATATAGAAATTGCACCAAAGTATTGTGGTAACATTTTAATGGATAAAAAACAGTCCAATGTAGAGGGCGAGATAAGGAGGATGTGGCAAAAATAAACTGGCGGCCTAGTGAAATGTTAAAAAAATTATTACAAATTTGTCTCAAATTTTGCATAAAAATCAAGTATTATGTAAGAATCAACAGGTAAAATTTTGGTACGAATCCAAGACGGCAGAACAAAATAGCGGCTTAATAAAATATTTAAAAATTCAGCCTGAACAACACTAGTTAATGAACTGATTTCAAATTTTGTGCCATAACTAATTGTAGTATAGAGATAAACTAGTAAAAGTGTGGTACTAATTCAAGATGGCGGAACAAAATGGCGGCCAAATAAAATTTTTGTAATCTGAAAAAATGACCCTCTCACGTTTCATATATCTTCGCGTTTTAGCGTCCCTAGATGCTAAAATGCTAAAAAATATGTTATTTATTTCCATAGGTCCGTCTGTCGGTTTGTCTGTCTGTCTGTCAGTTCGCGGCATAGCTTAAAAACTACTGATCAGATTGACTTCAAATTTTAGTCAAAAATTAATGCTCAAATAGGGATGACCTGGTAATATTTTCGTAAAAATCCAATTTGCCGGAACAAGATGGCAGCCTAATGAAACGTCAAAAAAATTATTACTTAAAAACTAATTATCCAATTTGCAGAAAAATCAAGTATTATGTAGGAATCAACTGGTAAAATCTTGGTACAAATACAAGATGGCGGCTTAATAAAATATTTAGAAATTCAGCCTGAAAAAAACTATTTTATGAACTGATTTCAAATTGTGTGCCATAACTAATTGTAGTATAGAGATGAACTAGTAAAACTGTGGTACTAATTCAAGATGGCGGAACAAAATGGCGGCCTAACAAAATATTTAAAAAACCAGTCAAAAAAACTCCTTATTCAATTTTGTCCAAGCATAAAGTGTGATATAGAGATAAGCTATTACAGTTGTGTTACGAACTCAAGATATCGGAACAAAATGGAGGTCAAATAACATGTTAAAAAAAATTTACGTAAAAAAATCTTATTCAATTGACTGTAAATGTAGGAGAAAAATTAAATATAATATAAGGAAAAACTGGTGCGAATTCAACATGACATAACAAATTGCGATGTGTATCAATCTAAAAACCACTTCTTGAATAAATTTTAAATTATACCTAAAATCAAGTATGGCATAGCTAGAAACTGGTAAAATATTGGTAAGGATTTAATATATTGGAACAAAATGGCGTTGAATAACAATGTTTGTTAAGACAGTATATATGTGTTTCTAAATAACTATGTACTGATATAAATTAGTTCACACTTATTCCTAATAAAAGGAAATATCCATAATGAGGGAAGTTCCAGGTAAAAGAAATTTACCGATTTTTAATTTTTGGAGGTATTAAAATTTATAATAATATTTAAACAATTATTAAAGTTTAATGTAGGTGTGGTATTAATATCAAAATTAATATTTTTATTCTTAGTTGTTTCTAGTAAATATGTAGATGTGGCGGTGCTTGTACTTGTATTTACTGAAGAAAAAATGTTTTGGCAGTATTTAACTTGTTATTTATTGAATCATGTATGTAGCCCTTCGCTACGGATGTGGACTTCCAACCACCAAGTCGCTTTGAGGCGGTAATATCCGCGCCTACATCTATAAGTATAGTTGTGATTTACCGTATGATAAAGCTATGTCCTGTGTACATTTCCGAATTTGGTAATTAAAATATTTTGCAATTTATATGCCCATTGCACCAAATTTGCTTATTCCAATTTTTTGTAAGGTACATTTACCTTTTAGGTCAATATATTTTTTGCAAATATCATTAAAATTGCCGGTTACCCTAAATTTTCTTACTATTTTTATCTTCCTGTTAGGAATAGTTACCAATAAAACCGATCCAAGATTTTAAATATTGTTAATATCCATTAAATGTTGTTCGTTTGATCGACAGGTTCCCATTATGCCCATAATTAGTGCAACCTAAAAATAAAGAACAAAAACTGTTTTTATTAGAAAATTTTAATAGGAAAGACAGTTTCGAGAAAATCTAACCGAAATTGTAACTCGATATTTTGTACGTGCACTTTTTCACTATCCCTGGGGCGGCATGGCCTTGCTGTAGAGAGTTTGTGCCAATACACAATGACAAATTATTGTTTTTTAATGTTTCTTTTTACTTTTTACTCATTAAATTTTCTAATAACTAAGAAGGTACATTTATAAAAATTTCTAAATCTCTTACCTTTGTTGCCAGGTAAACATTATCCGGTGCTTCGTTTATAAATCTGTTAATTTCCATTGGGGTGAACGTTTTGGACTCTTTTGCTCTGTAACATTCCCATTTTCGTTTTAAAAATGCACGCAATTTATGATAGATTTTTATACTAATATAGCGTACTTTTTAACATCGAGTAATGTGTCCATAATGAGGAAGATTTATACTTTTCTGACAACTCTCCAAAATAGGCAAGAAAGACATTTTCCGAAAATGAATTAGCATTTTTTTGACTTCTCCACTCCATAAATAGTCTATAAACAAATTCATAATTTTTCCTTGAAATTTCTGGTAATAATTCGTCCGAAGTGGTTTTGGCTGCTTCAATAATATTTGGCGGTGTGTTTAAACTCATTTTAAGGGAAATTAACTAACTTTTAAAAAAGAAATTTAGGCAAAACAAAAATTTGTTTTCAATGTAAACGTGACATGCCGATTATAGTCTTTTGTTTTTTCATGTCATCCACAATGAATTGTTTTAACAGTAGTATTAGATACTGTATTGTGCATTGGGTATACGAACAGTTAAACGATGGAAACGGAATTATTAATGCCGGGTATGGTGTCTATTATACACGGCATAGGTAATCAATAACATTACCTAACTAAAATCACTTTTGTAAAAAAGACATTATTTGATAGTCGTAGAAAAACATATTAATTGACTTATTTGACATTAACTTGAAAACGAATACAGGTATCTATATGCGATTTTGCCAGAACTAAAGTTTTTTGTTACTCTTTTTAACCACCGTAAGAGAAATATAGCCTTCCTTTAAAAAAAAATTAAGAAAATTGGAAAAATCTTAATCGTTACAAATAACGCTATTTAACCAATTTGAGAAAGTGTTATTCGATTCGAATCTTAAAACAACTTGAAATTCCCTTTTAAATAAACCTAAGATCACTGAATTCGGATAAGCGTATTAGAAGATATAGCGATTTAAATATCTCGTAAGTCAGCAGCTTATTATGGCTGATATGACAAAAAGTTTAGAACCAAAGTGAATCTATTGGAAATTAACTCAGCTTTCCAATGGGGTAATAAAAGTTATGCTTAGTTGTGGGAGCTTTCGTAGGATATTTGAGATTTATTTTTCACATTAGCAACTTTTTTTTCAAGATGCTGACATGAAGGACTTTCGAGATATAGATAGTGAATACACTTAATTACAAACCCTGTATATTTCATATAGTACATAAATATTACAATATATAGCATTATATGGGCAAATAATTATAGAGCAGGTCTCGTCTTCTTCATATTTTTGGAACAATATTCACAATTTTTTATTTATTTGCCTATAATATTTTTCAAACTTATAAATATATCTCATATTACAAAAAGCTAACTAGAAGGTGACCTTTTAAATAACAAAAATACAATATACATCGTGAACAGGGATGTTCTCCGTAAGAATTAAGTGACCTATTTCCTTAATATATTATTACTAATCTTTATATATTGCTAAATCGCTAAAAACCAAGAAAATATTTTTCATCCTAAACTCCATTTAGCTCCTTAATGATGATATCGTAACGGATAATGCCCCTGACAAATCGCTTTAAAGACACGAGATGTTCAACATTCATCATTAATCATTCTTTATTACAAGATGATTGGCAAAGTCGATTTGAAAAGAATTTTTAAACTTAAATTTCAACGAATTTAATTGAAAGTTTTATCACTGGCATGCCGTCAATATTCTGATATCTAAAACAGATCGTTTCTCTCGTCGCCAGTATTGAGAATGAAATTAAAGAAAGGTCCGATTTTTAACAAAGATCTGGAATGAAATCGTGGAAAACTAATATGAGTTTTGCACTTAACGATTTGTATGCTATCTTTAATGCTTCTCAAATAAGCTAAAATATTTCGTTTATTAGTTTGTACTTATATTTATTTTTTAAATACATAAATCATCAGTGTGTTTTTATTGGTTTGCATACCTAGAGCTGCGAAAGGATATGCCCGTTACATAATGGGCTTTAGAATCTACACCGACAGTAAACAAACGTTATCGGCTCTATAAATCTACGAAATAGTCAAAAGGTTTGTATCACGAAAAATTGGTATACGAGATTCCTGATTATTCTCGTACAATCGATGGCAAAACATCGAAAAATAATTCCAACAATAATTCGCACTAGGATTAAACTATCTTTTACCAGTATTTAAGATATTAGTCTATAGTATGACTTTTAGAATACCCTGTATAACAAATATTATGACGGTACATTAAAATTGCAATGCCTCTTGGATGATATTTTATATATATTAAACATTTAGCTGCACACAATGATAAAGCCCATCGTATTTAAAAAAAATCAAAGGAAAAGAAGCATGACCCAGTTTAGTTCGGCACGAAGTTATTTACTCCTATGTGCAGTACATATATAAAATATGTTATCTTTTATTACCCTAATAAATGGAAGTCTTTTTAGAAGGAAAACTCCGGGTAATTGGGTAAAATCTACCAGTAAAACACTTTAACCGGAAATTCCCTTCTAATGATAATAACAGAAATAATATTTTTTGATTTATTAACCCAAGTAAAAAAATACCGTTTTAACTTAACAATTTAAGCACTACCTACCAGGTTAATTGACTTTATATCAGCTTTCAATATGGATGCTATCCATATATGGTGCTATTGAATCAAAGAGAAAAAAAAACATAAATAAATAATTATAAAATGTAAGCCTAACGTTAAAAAAGTAGCAGTCATTATTCACGCACAAACAGCATGAAAAATCAGGATATAAGAAAAAGAGGAGGAAGAATAGGAGAAAAGGGATTATAGAGGGGATGAACCAAAAATTGCTAAACTAATTTCAGTTCAATCCAAAATATACAATGACTAGTATTCCTGAAGAACCAGAATTTTTAGACGTTTTTTTAAATGCAATAAGGGACGATGAAAATTTTAGAACTTGAAATTTTTAATATATTGGCTAGGAACTGGACCGTTTAAAATATTATTTGCTGTGACCTGGGATTGTTAAAATATTTTTTCTTCGGATGTTTAAATCGTGAACGTCAGTTCTGTATAAAACCCTATTCAATAGATAAGGAGGATGTTCATACTGAAGTATTTTGTAATTGAAACAGATTTCGTAAAGAATACGTCGTACATGTTTAGCCATTAGCCTCAGCCAGTTTGTGAGAAATTCTTTGACTACGATGAACGTACACCAAAGATTAACCTTAAACATGAATTCTGGAGAACTGCGAGAATCCGCCGAATCTAAGCAAGGGCCATAAACATTGAAACAGAAAATTAAAGGCGAAACTACCAAAGCCTAGCAAAGCATTCTTTTAATATTTGTATTCAGATAATGTCTATGTGGATCATTTTTATCGCTGAGTATCCTAATTTTAATTTAGAACTTACATTTTCTTTGAACTTTAATTTATTGCCGATTAATCCAAGGTTTTTTGTAGATTTGTCAAATTCAGTTATCCATAATACTCTTTCTAACATTATCTTTGAAAAATAATATTGTTTTGGATTTAGCAGGATTGATTTTTAAAAGATGTTTTTTTTGTTTCATCAAAATATGAATAAAACCGTTATTAAAACAATGATTAGCTAATTGAGTCTCTATTGATGCCCATGGAAAATATATTTGAGTGTCGTCAATTTTAGAGGTTCCTTAAACTGTGAGGTATATAGAGTGTACAGCAGAGGACCAACAATGCTTCCCTGTGACACACCGGCCATAACATCAAGAGCATCACAGACATTTTTCATCAATAATCGTCTATTAGACAAATATGACAGCACCATACCCGAAGCCCGAGGTTTAAACCAATGTAACGTAAAATACAAATTAATATTCTATGGTTCACCATATCAAATGGCTTAGTATAATCAAGCAGTATCAAAACGCAGACGCTGTCATTGTGCAAGGCGTTAAACATGTCGTCTGTGAAATTAGAGAGTGCTGAAAGACAGCTATATCCAGCACGAAAACCTGACTGCTAATCGGGTAAAATATTACTTGCACTCAAAAAGATATTTATTTATACGTCCATAACTTCCTTGAGAACTTTTGACAAGTTGTAAAAATGGAAACATTTAGTTCGTTAACATTTTTTTAGTGAATTTCGTAAAGTACATTTAATTTTGTTTGCGTTAATTATTTTCGTTAGTTCCTACCATTTTCCCTGTATCTTTTCAATGCTCTTAATCTCAGTTAGTTATCCAAGGCTGATATGGTCGTTTCTTACTTTTGTCAATTTTTAGTAATGAATCCTTCCATTCATTAAGAGAACAACAGATAACACAATTTGTATATGTGCTTGTACGTATACAAATGATGTTTTGACACAAAATTATCAAACCTTTTACATTTATAATCAGCAAGAAGAAAACCAGTCGATGGACGTATAATATTTATATAGACTGGCCATTTAGAAAACAACATAACTTTGGATTTCTACGAGTTTTGGTCTCATTCTGTATAGAAGCAGTTTCTACAGAAGAAAAATTAAGCCTTATAATAATAATAATAATAAATGTCTTTTATTTCAAAATTAACATACATGAAAAAAAAAATACATTTTGTAAAAACATCACAAGAGCAAGGCGCAGTCTAGCCAGAAAGGCTACTCTACTGAACCCCGTTCTCGTAGTAAAGGAGTTAAGCAAATAACATGAATATTATTATATTTTTTCCGTTTAACAACCACTAAAACACTCGCCATAGGTAAACTTCGAAATTAATTGGTTAAATAACTAAACTAGAAAAAGATTCTCAGGAGTCTTGGAGGTAACGAACATATTTTTTGTACTGAATTTTAAATTCTTTTTCATTAAGGAAGGTTAATTCACAAGGTAGGGAATTAAACAATTTGATAGCATTGTACGTAAAAGACCTTTGATACATAGCACTCTGGTGATGTGGCATGGTGATCCTATTGCTATCTCTAATGTTACGTGAATGTATATTTACACGAAACCAAAACTTATTCCTTATAGCAAATGGTAATACTGGATTTCTCAAAATTTTTACTAAAAAATTGCCTAAATGTAACATTCTGCGGTTATTTAACTAATTTTATAAAAGTTAAAGAACCCGTTACAGATAGAAAACATGCCTATAAAACGTAACCACAACAAGAGTTAAAAGTTGTACAAAGTATATATAAAAACATATAAACAATAAAGTGAATCTGTTTGAAAAATGCATATATTTTAAATAATACCGAAAATATTAATTATTATATTTGGTAGGGGATTATTGACCAGTATACATACAATTTTCTTAAAGTAAATAAAACTGATACAGAACTTGTTTTAAACTCCAGCTTTGACTAATTTTGTCAGAGCATAAACCTTTCGAAATCATTTATCAAAATCTCTTAAAATCTGTGCAGTCCTTTGAACATTTTACAGTATAAATTATGGAATCAGAGAGTTAAGGTTAATCTTGTAAACAGCGAAATCTTCGTGTTAGAAACGGATATTTTGAAGAGTTACATAGAGACACTAATAAAAAATTCCTGTCTAACAAATGCTTAAATGAAAAACAGTTAGAAAGGTTTCTTACTAACAAATTATTAATTCTTATATTAAGAAATATGTTAAAAAATTAATATTTGTAATCAAATGGTCTTAAAAGTCAGTATATTATGTATCTGAAGAACTATAATTTCCAAACAATTCGTTGTTGAAGTTCAAGTATTAGTATTCTTATTTTGGTTAAATTCAAACTGTAAGAAATCGAGGAGGATCAGAAATGTACATGGTGGCGCCTTTTCAATGTACATTGCAAAGTTTTGGCGAAACTATAAGACAAATCGACCCCGCACATCCGAACTCGATTTTGAATACAAATTGATTCCCGTCAAAAGATGGGGTTTTGAAATAAAGGGCATTTTTCAAAGTTTGTCATTTTTGAGTACTTTTTGTACCTCGGTTAATAATAATAACTTTTTGTTTATCTTTTATAATTGAGAAGATATGACTCAAATTTGGCTTTTTTAAATGGGACACCCTATCATCGAATCCTTCAAAAATAATATCTTCATCAATGGAATGCCGTGTTCCAAAATTAAAGGAACTTAAAGGGAAGTATAATGGTAATAGCTGAAGAACTAACAAAAACCCGACACGAACTACTAAAAGACACTATCCTACAAATTTAAGTTTTACAATAAATTCTTTTTGTATTTTATTTTTATATTTTGTATTTTGCTTAATCAATGAAACATTTTTGTTGTGCGTTCTTAAATGTGAGATCGATGGTATCATATTTCTTTGATTTCAAAGACACGATTAATCAACCTATTTATATCGTCATAGGCATCTCAGAAACATGGCTAGGCCCTAATGTTACAGATCATACAGTTCATATAAGTGGCTAATGCATTATAATGGGGGAAAGCCTGTTAAGAGGAGGAGTGGCATTTTACATAAAACATTTACACTTTTCTGACTGTTACCCCGAGGTGTTCTTTAGAAAATTTGGATTGAGATGTTTGCTTTTAATAGAAAATGCGTAATTGGTGTGCTTTATAGGCCTCATAAGGGCAATATTATAAATTTTTCTCCGATTTTCAACCTTCTGATGCCATTTGTGGTGGATACATTAACTTAATTCTATTAAATGTAACTGAGCAATGTACGAACACATTTTATGATTACATAGAATAGCTAAATTAACAACAAATAATAAAAGAGCCTACGAGGGTAACAGGTAGTTCCTCCTTACTATATGTGATTTTAATCTGGGGTGAGGGCTGAGAGATCCTGGTATATCTGATCATTTTCTGGTGTATTGTGGGTTACAATATAGCTTAGAGAACAGTGCTGAAACTATTAGCTGTAGAAACTTAAAAAATATTGATACACATTTACTTAATAAGTTCTTAGCTCGGAGCCCATTCAAAGACATTATTTATCACATGGTTCCATTAAAATAAAAAAAGGCCACAATGGCTCACTTACACTGTAAAAAAGATGATTGAATTAAAATATAAAGCTTACAACAAAAATATGAACAAGCTAAAAATGATACAAACTATAATTTTTATAAACAATTAAAAATCAAATAAATATTGCAAATTATTCTGGAAAAGATTAAAGGAACTTAATATCTACTCTACGAAAAAATCAAATGTAATACCAGATCATCACAATCCAAATGAAATTAACAATAACTTTTTAAAATTATCATCTAATAATAACCCATTTGACACGACTCTTCTTAATTTTTATAATAACAGTCTAAAATCTCAAACAATAATACCCTTTAAATTTAATACCGTGTCCGAAAATGTTGTAGGGGATTATCTATCCGAAATAAATTGGTTGCTACGGGGGCAGATCAAATAAATTTGGATATGGTTTTGTTGTGCATTAATAGAGTTCGTCCTAAATTCATGTATAATTTCCGAATGCTTGGAAAGTATCAAAAATCTGTCCATTCCTTAAAAAACAGAGAGTGGAATGATCTAAGGCTAATAAGCATCCTATGAGTTCTATCAAAAGTATTGGAAAAATAATGAATTAATGAATAATGAAATGAAATTAAAGAATATCTTAATCAACACAATATTCTACCTACATATCAGTCAGGTTTTAGGTCCCCGTTTAGCTGCGCTACAGCACTTTTGTCTTTTGTGGATGATATCGTTGAAGCCGTGGATAGGGGTAAAGGTTTTGATATTGATAGATTATAGCAAGGCAATTGATAAACTAAATCATGATCTGCTTATGCCAATTCCTCGCTATGTTGGTTTTGATAAGACCGCGACTGAACTAATGAGCAGCTATTTAGAAAATAGATTGAAATATGTAGAGACAGGAAGGTGTGAGTCATCTGTGTCTACTCAAAACTGTGGTGTGCCACAGGGTTCAATACTTGGATCACTATTAATTTGCATCTATACTGACAATATTGCAAGTAGTCTAAAATACTGCAAGATTCATCTATACGCGGGTGACACACAACTCTACGTATCATTTAATTACAATGAAACGCACTCAATTCAAGATAAAATTAACGAGGACTTAAATCATTTGATAGAATTTTCCGATAAACATCATTTAGAACTAAATGCTTTAAGGACAACTTCAATGCTTTTCAGGAAAAATCGTAAAATATTGCAAAATAACATTAAAACAAAAGTTGACGGAGAGGAAAAATAGCTCACTCTAATTCTTGTCATAACTTGGGATTGTATTTTGATACAGCTTTAAGGTTCAAACCACATATTAATAAGTGCATTCAAAGAGCTTATGCAAATTTAAAGAGACTATTCCCTCACCATTCAGGCACCATCTATCTAGATCTCAAAAAATCAATTTAACGGATTTTTTAGTCTTAAGTCATTTCAATTTTGCAGATGTCGTATACAACTCCTGTCATGATAAAGTAGATGAAGATAGGATTGAATGGGTTCAAAATCTTGTTTGCGGTTTATTTACGGCTTTCACCGACAGGAACCTGTTTCTTTTAAACTGAGACAGACGAACTAGATCCCTATGGAAAACCGTAAAAAATTACATGTTGCTCCTTTGTTTCACTCGATAATACTTAGGAATCGCACTTCGTACCTCACAGGTAGAATTCGTTATAGAACAGACGTATATTCACTTCATCTAAAACATCTCCCCAGCCTCACCGCACGGCTTTTTAACAGAAATCATTTTCATTAATACACTTCTTTTTCAAAAATGAAGTTAATAATCAATATTTTAACTTTTCTTAACAATAATTTGTTATAAAAAATCTAATACAAAATTTAAATAGATTATTTATTAATTTATTATTATTTGTTGAGTAAATAAATAATCGACAACAAAAATAAAAATGTTATTCCTAAAAATAAAAAAAATGGGTAGATACCTAATTAAAATCCGAAACCATTTTGATAAAACATAATTATTTATGAAGTAGTCGATAAAAAAATATCTGAAAGTTCGGTATGTTTAAATGAAATTTACGTTAACGTATTAGTGATTAATAAAATTTCGATAAAAAAATATGTTAGAACGTTACTTGAAAGTTCGTCGTATCGAATTTGTATTTTGTATATTGTTTATTTGGAAAGTTAAAATGAAATTTGTGTTTTTTCACGTTAACGTATTAGTGATTAATAGAATTTCGAACTCCGGCGTACAATAATTTAATTTTCAAATAAAAGAACATTCGGTTGATGTCGTTCGGGATATCTCTCAAAATACAAATTGGATACAGGGACACTATCTTTTCGACATTGAAAGTAACATTCTAACATATTTATCTTTAATCGTACACCATAACGAAATATTATTATTCACTAATGCGTTAACGTAAATGTCATTTAAAAATACCTACCGAACTTTCAAATATTATTCCATGGACTACTTGCGATTATTTGTATGATTTCGAGTTCAAGAAAAAGTGCAATACTTAAAATCTATTTTGAAATTAATATAAATGCGATCACTGCAGGTACATGAAGCCCTCCTTGAGCTGTAAGCACCTTCTAAGCAAATATTCGGGAGATTTAAAGAGATGCTATCAAACTGGTAGTAGGTTCACCAATATTTTATCAGTTTCTACCTATACCACATTTGATTTTTGGGCATAATTAAAAACAAACCGAATAAGTAGTTTTTTACACGGATTTCATTAGACCGCCGCGCCATTTTGTTTCATCATATTGAATTCGTATCACAATTTTACCAATTTATCTACATGTCACACTTAATTTACGCACAAAATTTGAAATCAATGTAATAATTAGTTTTTTTAGGCTGATTTTAAATACCTTATTAGCAATTTTCTAGGGACCCCAAAACGTAAAAATCTGTAAAAACCTAAGAGGAGTGCATTTTGCACAATTACAAATATTTTATTTGGCAGCCATTTTGTTCCACCATCTTGAATCCGTACGACAATTTTTCTATTTCATCTCTATATTACATTTAATTCTTGCACAAAATTCGAAATTACTCTAATCAGTCGTTTATTCAGGCTTGTTTCTTAAATATTTTATTAAGCTGCATGCCATTTTGTTTCGATTCGTACCAAAATTTTATCAGTTCATACTTATGCAATAAGACCTGATTTTTCTGCAAAATTTGAGGTAAATTGGGTAAGTAGTTTTTTAGTCAAAATTTTTTCAGAATTTCATTTTGGATTTTTACCAAAATGTAATCAGGCCATCCCCATAGGACCCTTGAATTTTTACCAAAATTTGAAGCTATGCCGCGCACTTACAGACAAACACATCGAAAGACCGACGGACTTGAGGATTTCTAAGGAGATATAAGGAAAATAGTTGAAGATTGAAAACATTTTATGGATTGATAAAAGTTAATTTTCGACAAGAAGGGAATGTAATAAACAAGATACCCGTTATTGGTCCACCGATAATCCACAAACAATTTCTGAAATAAAAATCAAGGATACCAGCCTGTTAATATCTGGTATTGTATAGGTATATACTAGGTTCTATATCTGTCGACCGAATACTGACTGGAGATCGATAAGTATAATCTCTTGAGCAAGACTTTGCACAATGCATTTATAAATTGTTACTAAAAACGGCAACCAAAATAATCTGGCAACAAGATGGAGCACCACCTCACAATGCAATGAACAAGTGAAGAATTTGTTCAATATGGAATTTGCAAAAGGTTGAACAGGAAATGGCAGAACAATTACTTTGCCTACGAATATTTCCGACCTGATTATAATGGATTTTTTTTTGAGGACACATAAAAAATATGTTTTATTAAAGTCTGGTTATTTTACCCACTATCACTGCACTTGGCCCAGTATTTTATTGTTTTTGTAAATGCAAACTATTCTCCTGTTTACTGTATTAATGCACGTAAGCCAACTATAAGATAAACATACAATTTTTAACTTAAGTTAATTAAAAAATAAATTAAAAATAATATTTACACAAGTCAAACACCGAAAAATGTTCAATATTCAACAGCATACTTAAACTTACTAAAGAACAAAACGGACGCTGGGATGTCATTCGAGTAGTTCGACTATCATACCGTTCGGTGGTGTTTTGTTTGCGTTGTCGCAGTCCAGCTGCTACGCAGTACGTGTGTACATGTGTTTATTTTGAGTTCTCTTTCGTCTTCGCTTTGCCTTTTCGTACCTGATGGCCTATCAATTAAAATATTACTGAACTTGCCGCTCCCAGTCATAGAGGCCCTTACAAGTCTAATAAATGAATCGCTTATAAAAGTTATATTCCCTGATCGCTTTAGAACTCTTGCAATTATCGCCCATTTGCTTTACTACCAGTACTATCAAAAATCATTGAAAGGTTACTGAAGAATCCTCTTATGCCATTTCTCCTTAAACATCAGATAATATTCCCGGATCAGTTAGGATTTTTACGCAACACGTGCACCAATGACGCCATGTTCTCGTTGCTTAGCGACGTCTACTAATCCCTCAATAACAACTACGCCACCAAGTTTTTTGCGACTATGCAAAGTTTTTTTGTGACTATGCAAAAGCCTTTGACTATGTTAGTCATGAAATTTTGATAAGCAAGCTAAATTTTCATGGAATCCGTGGTATTTGTTTAAATTAGTTTAAATCTTATCTCGGGAATAGGCAACAATTTGTAAGGGCAAGGGATTCTGATTGTAAATTGTTTACAACTGGAGCCCCTCAAGATCCGGTCTTGGGACCTATTTTTTTTTGTTATACATTAATGATATCACCAACCTAAAAATTAATAGAAAAATTACTTTCTTTGCTGACGACACAAATATAGCATAGAGTGATTTTGAAACAACGTCTTTACATTCTAATATTAGCCTTTTATTATAAGAGTACTTTACAACCACTTCAGCTACTTAACAGCAATATTAAATACATTGAGTCGGTTAAATTCCTGGGTTTGAATATAAATAACAACCTAAAATGGTCTAAGCATATTGTCACCTTAACTAAAAAAAATTTTGACAGCCTGCTTTGCCATTCGTTCATTTTCAAAAGAACTGGACGTGTCTTCAGCCAGACTTACTTATTTCTCTCTATTCGAATCCCATCTCCGCTATAGCTTTCCTTTTTGGGGCTGCTGTTCCACCGAGCAATTTCTTGGTATTTTTAGGCTTCAAAAGAGAGCAATTCGCAATTTATTTGGTCTAAATAATAGAGCGCACTGCCAATACTGTTTCAAAAATATGAAGTACTAAAACTTCCTGAATTATTTATTTTAGAAACCGTCTGTTTGATGAGAAAATATATAAACACTTTCCCGAAAAGGCCACATCACGTATATCCTACCAGAAACTCTAGGCATGACATATACCTTCCCATTCCTTCCACAGGATTAATAAAAAAATCAATTATTTACAACGCCATAACATTTACAATCATTTTCTAGAACATTCAAAAACTATCCCTATGTTTGCACTCTTTCGAAAAAAAAACCAAAGCGTACCTCATTGAAAAACCTTTTTACTCCGTTAGTGATTTTTTAATGAATAACTCTCATTAAAATGTTTTTTATTTATTTGTTTACTTAAAACTTTTTGGGTGTCATGTTCCAGATGCTAGCATAGAATTTGAAAATAATGTTATAGGGAAATGAACTATCTGATAAAGCGTGAAAATTAATTATTTTTGTTACGTATTAGATTAAAGTTAGACATTTTCTTTTTTTAATACACTTTAATTGTTATATTAGTTCAGTACGATTTTTGTTTACCTTCACTTATTTTGCTTATATAACGATAACAAAATAGAGTTTAATGTTGTGTAATTTTAACTTCTATGCCATCGAAGTTATTCACCTCGTATATGTATTGTTTATTTCCTTATTGTTAGGGTCACCTGGATTCATTAACCGCTTTACGGCAATCTTATGCCCTAACGAATGTTATATTTACAACTTATGTATTTGCATTGACCTATCGAAAAATATGATTTTTTTTTCGATTAATATTTCGTTTTTTATTGTTTTATTTTTTTTCTTTTAACAATTTTCCTGCGGCAATAAACCATACTTTTGTTTGTTTGTTTTGTTAGTTTAGAAATACGTGTGCATGCGCATTACTGCTCAGGACATTTAAACGGGATGGGCTATGTATCTCACTTTTAATTTTCGTTTTTATGTTTGACTAGCCCATCTGTAGTGGTAATCTGTGACCAGACTATGACACTTCTCGTACAGGAATCGGTGGGAAAGTATATCAAGGAGACGCCTGTGGTGAACTATTAGTGCTAACACCAGACGCAATAGAATGGATTGCAAAATTGGACTTACAGTTATGACAGGACTTTGTCACTTTAGATATTCCTGTGTTTTGCTTTATATTCTTGTTTTTTAAATACACACTTTTGTGATATTTAGTATAGCCGCTATGTATTCCATACGATAAATAAATAAATATATGAAAATTCCTATTACCATATGAAGTTTCGTTTCCCACTCATAAAAAAAACACTAAAGGGTTTACTTGAACGCCCCCCTTCAAGGGGGATTCCTTCAATTATCCGGAAAATTAACTCGACGGAAAACAAATTAGATGGAAAACAAATTGGTCGAAAAGACAATCCATACCAGACAGCCACGACCAAGCCAAGTGTCTTGTAACACATAGTCAACAACAGCCACGATCGCAAAGTTCCTATAACTTAAGACTAACACTCAATGCAATATAAGGTAGCACCGCATCGGGTTGACACCAGGTTTGTCATGAAGCCGTAATAGAAATAGGACGTTTTCGCCCTATAGATTTAATATTGCCACTCAAAACAACAATCGGTACCGCCAGGTAGATCCAGACAGGCTTAGCATTAGCTTCGTCAATAGCGTCCTCAATAAAGCAATAATAAAATTTTAACGGCTGATAAACATGCAGGCGCAAGATACTTTTTTTTATTCACATATGTAAAAGATTAACAGTTTAAGGTAAAATGTTAAGGTTCATTTTTCAATATTCAGATATATTATACAAATTTGTTTCTTAATGATTACAGGGTTTTCTTCCACAGTGCCTAAAAATAAATCTATAGCATCATCATTCTCGTCATAGGTTTTCTTCTTTCTTTTCACATCAATGACTGTATAAATACTTCTAGAGTGTTTGATTAATTTATTCTAGAAACATGAACATTTGAGTGCTTTTCATAAAAATGGCCAATAAATCTCATGTTCTACGATTGCTCTTTTGTGCCATATTTTTTGACTGCAAATGTCATGAATTGGGGTGAATTAGGGTAAGAAAAGTTGATAAGAAAATAAAGCATTAAGAAAAATCGGTAAATTTCCTTTACCCAGAACTTTCCTCGTTATGATTTTTTTTTCATTTGTTAAGAATAGTGAAGTGTGACCCAATTTAGTTTAATAATAGTTACAGTATATATATGTTACATATACTGCCGTTTCATTTTTATTGGGCGCCATTTTGTTCTATCATATTGGATTTCTAGTAATATTTTACCATTTTCTTTCTACCTATGCTACACTTCTCTTTTGAGCTTAATTTAATATAAATTCAATAAGTAGTTTTTTTTATTGAGACATTTTGCTACGTCATGTTGAATTCTTACCAGTTTATCCCATTTTTACAAAAACTTTTTGCAATCAGTCAATTGAACAAGATCTTTTTACGTTGATTTTTAAAAATTCTATTTGGCCGCCATTTTATCAGACTTTTCCTACTCTGTTGGTCCGCAGATATTTCCTAGCCCCAATTAATACACCACTCTAACAACTAGAAGATCGTTAACGAAAACCATTAAGAAACTTAATATCTGGGAAATATCTGCGAACCAACGAAATAGGTAAAGACTGACATTATGGTTTCATGCAGGATATAAAATCTATATATGTGTCTTGAGAATGCAACAATAAAGTTGCGAAACGTCCACAATTTAAAAAAAAAACTTTTTTTTGCTGAATCCTAACCCCAAATAATACAACACTTTAACATAAAAACAAGAGGATCGTTAACGAAGACCATTTAGAAACTTAATATCTGGAAAATATCTGCGGACCAACGTAGTTGGTAAAGACTGATAATATGGGTTTCATGTAGGATATAGAATCTATATATGTGTCTAGAAGATGCAACAATAAAGTTGTGAAACTTCGACAATTTAAAGAAGGCTTTGGTTTCTTTACTGAATCCTAACCCCAAATAACACACCACTCTAACATAATAAGAGGAACGTTAACGAAAACCATAGAAACTTAATGTCTGGGAAATATCTGCAGACGGAGTAGGTAAAGACTGATAATATGGGGTTCATGCAGGATATAGGATCTATACGTGTGTCCTGAGGATGCAACAATTAAGCTGTGAAACGTCGACAATTTAAAAAAAGACTGATAATATGGGGTTCATATAGGATATCTATATGTATCCTAAGGATGCAAAAATGAAGTTGCGAAACGTCGACTATTTAAAAATGGACTTTGGTTTTTTTTACTGGATCCTAACCCCAAATAATACACCACTCTAACATAACAACAAGAGTATTGTTAACGAAAACCATTTAGAAACCTAATATCTAGGTAATATATGCAGACCAACGTAGTAGGTGAAGACTGATAATATGGGTTTCATGCAGGATATAGGATCTATGTGTGTGTCCTGAGGATGCAACAATTAAGTTGTGAAACGTCGACAATTTAAAAAAAGACTTGTTCTTAGATCTTAACCCCAATTAATACACCACCCTAACAAAATCATTGTTCCGTCCTATTGGAATTTTATATAATATTTATAATATAATAACATGGCCTACTGTTATTAGCTATATAAGAATAAGCGGCATTTTGTTTATGTAATTACTGAAATATTTAATAAGAGTAATGAATTAGATTTAAAAGGAACAAGTCATTTTCTTTCTTCCCTCGTCCAACTAAATGTCCAACCCGACATTTATCACAGTATTCTTGCTAAGGATGGAATTCTAAACTACTTTTTCAGATAATATTTTCCTCTAAATTAAAAAATAAAGTTTTTTTGCTGTTCCTTTGGTTAATCCTAAACGTATAAAAGTTACCCCTGAAGCTGTATATATAAATTAATATGCCACAAACAATTCAAAATACTTTTTTGTAGTGTCATATTAAATTTTGTGTCAATAAAATATACATATTACGGAAGACAAACATTATATAAGGCAGTTAGAGGACAATATCCCTTTCATATTTCTGTAATACGGGACTATCACATGGCAAAGCGCTGTTATGGAGATGATATAGCTAACAACAAAATAAAAACACAAACTCGGGTCGTTTATGTCCCAAAGGAGCGCTCAACACGCTGCCAAATGAAAACGGTTTATTCCTCCAAGTTCATGATAACCTTCGGGTAATTTTCAATTTCGCGTCAGTTGAGTGTCTCGAAATTTAAAGCGATATTAGGTATGCATCGTTTTAGCGCATCTTTTGTTTATTTTGCGTTATAGTGTTTTATATATTATTTAACAGTTGTTGATATTATACAAGGTAAAAGGGAAATTATTACAAATATTTTAACAAGTAATATTTCACGTAATTTAGAGCAAAAATGTCTCCGGATGGAGTAGACAAGAGAACAACCAAAAATTGGAAGATATTAAAAAAAGTATTCTGCATGAAAGTTTTTATTTGTCGAAATGATGAATTTTATAGTTTAAGGCGCCTCCAGAGAAACATCAAAAAATCACAAATCAAGACTCCTAGTGGGCTACAAAATTGGACTACTGCTGCCCATCGATCGATTTATTTCTTCTCCAGCATAATACCCAGGCCACCCATTTTACTAAAATACATATTTCAGACATATCAAAGAGGCAATTCTTCTAACTTGTCTGACAAAAATGACCCCAGCATGTGTAAATGAGAATGTTACTTGTAAAGAATATGCTACAATCTTATAATAGGAAATGGCACTTCAAACACTCACGTTTGTTAAATACTGATGGCGGTTGGCAATTCCAAACTCTGGATTTTGCCTACTCCAGTATGTCACATGCTGAGAAGCCATACTGCTATGTGTATTGAAGGTTAATTGTTCTCAGCACATTATCAATTTATGAAAGTTTACGTTGCTCATTACAATTTTATCACCTCCCACAAAGAAAAATCCTAGCGTTTGTAACTGTCTCCATCTTCCAAAGTATGGTTAAAAATTCGTTTAAATAGACGAATGTTATTTTCACACATTTTCGATATGACTTATTTTACATAATTGTAAACATCGTTTTCGTTGATTGTAAGAAACAGCAAATATATTTTACTTTCAGTTTGTTAATCATATAGGTTGTCTTAAAAAGTATGTCCCGCTAAAATTTTATTTTTGTAAAAGGGATAATCCCTTTGGGTTTAAAGTGGAAATAGTTAGGGTAGTAAAGGTTTTGACATTAAAGAAGAAATATAGAAGTCTCGGATAAAGGTACTTAATTTGTTTTCCGTTTACACAAACACACACACACGAACACGGTACGAATTGTCGTATCATTTTGGACCGCTTCTAAATGCGGTACGCTTTGCCTGGATGAATGTAACAGCAGGTACGGATTGTCCTATCATTATAAGCATTACACCACACCCAATATGTCTGTGTAACAAAGAAAGAATTTTGAAAGAAATTTGGCGGAAAAGAGATGCAGAGATACGCGTAGCGTCTCGCTAACATCAAGCTGAAGTTACACCACACGCCAGTTGCTGTTAATTTGTCTTTAATGAGTTCATCTTGTTATTAATTGTATTTTTAAGCACTTACTTTAAACAGATAATGGATGCAGATATAATAAATTTATTGCCACAAGAATTTACTTATAAAGTCTAATATTACTCTTTACTCTAACGTCGACAGTAAAGAAAATTGCGAAAAATGGATTAACCTTCATTCGGAACTCAGCTCAACGTCATGGATTGTCCGACGTACTAAGCCACGATCAAGAAAAATTTTACTACTGAGGTAAGAAAATAACTAAAAAATACTTTAAGGGCAGTGTTGTACGTTTTATGTACTTTGTATCTTTACTTCTTTACTATGAAGATAATTGAAATGTAACTACATACATGGAAATAGTCTATAGGGATATGGGAAACGACCTCGCACCCTTCTTATGGGAATTTGGCCCTCGGCTAATTTTTTAAGAAATTTTATGTTGTATAGATCGAAATTCTAAGCAAAATCTACCATTGCGCAAACTTGATAGTACGTGTGGTTTGGTTGCTACAGGGTGTTAAAAATTGTAATTTGTTAATTTTTTATATTTTATTTTTTGGATTCAACGGTATTTCTACGTTATTAATGCCACTAGGTTACTTATTTTTATTATAGGATGTGCACAATAGTATCACCAATAAATATAAATGCTTAAACTATATATAGGCTGTTGTATTAAATAATTTTCAAATGTTCGCTATTTTTTCGATCTTCAAAAACAAATCTCTTGTTTTTTTACACCCTATGGTGAATTTATAAAAAAATAAGACCAACTTTATTAATATAAACCATGATTTAATTTTTAGGCCCCTCAATATACTGATTTTTTGCAGTTTTTATACTCGAAAAAGGACTCATATTAAAGGGCTTTATCTAGTACCTTTGCTATTCTTGTAACAAATAGTAATATAATAGCGAAAATGTACAGGGTGTCCGAAGTATTGTAATCGAGAAAAATCACTCTCCGAGATTTTTTTAGGTTTTTACGTTTCAAGGTCCCTAGATGCCGAAAACATGTTCTGCCATTTTTGTCAGCCTGTCGGTCTGACACAGTTACATTTTGGTAAAAATCCAATATGACGAACTAGTGAAATGTAAAAAAATAATACCAAAAACCTACTTATTGAAGCTACCTTAAATTTTGCACTCAAATCAAGTATTACTTAGAAATAAAGAGATGAAATTTGGGTACGAATCTGATATGGCTTAATTTATGCTAAATATAAAATCTCTAATTGACTGACAACCACTTGATGCAAAAAGCTGAATTTTGATACACATGTTCACTGTGGGGCACAGAGGTTCGCTGGAAATTCCTTATTCCAAGGGGTTGAAACGCCCCTTAAATATTACAATATGTTTTAGTTTAAAAACGGTTAGTTTCTCAGAAAAACGCTTAAACCCTTGAATCTTATTATATTTTTCGCACATTTTAAAATTTTTCAAAATATATACAGGGTGTTTCAGAAAATTGATCCACTGATTAATCACCACTCTGCTTAAACCATTTGACATAAAAAGCTGAGTTTTAACATACAGGTTGAGTGTAACGTGTAGAAGTTTGATAAGAAGCGATTTTTCTAAGCTCTAAATCCAAGGGGGAGAATATTACAATATTTTTTATTTAAACACCGGTTGGTTTTTGGGCAAAATGCTTAAACGCGTCTATTTTATTTTATTTTTTACATATATAAAGATTTTTTTTAAATGTATACAGGATGTTTTAAAAAAGAGAAATTAATCACGATTCTGCTCTAACCAATGACGTAAAAAGCTAAATATTGTCACACAGGTTGACTGTGGAATGTACAGGTTCGATAAGAAGGGATTTTTTAAAACTCAAACTCCTAAAAAATTGCAATATTAAGTAAATCTGTTTTTTTTTAATACACTATTTCAAATCGTCTTACTAGTTACAAAAAGTAAAATTTTGGAAAGGTAAAATGTTCATTTGATTATTAATTTTTTAGTCGATCTAGCAATACCAACAACAAAGGTAAATATAGATAAACCGGTATCTGCATGACTGTCATGATATTTATTGAATTTTTATATGTTTTTATTACTTAGGATTTCTTATTAGTCAAAATTAGAAAAAAATCGTACTAAACTCGCTGCTATATAGCTGTTTAATTATTTTTTATTTTATTTGGATCGTCAACTAATATAAAAACTATTTCGTAAAAAAATCATCAATATCACGCATTATGCGAGTAAGCATGCCATTTTTTTTTATTAATAACGCTGTTCCGTTGTTGTAAAATTAACCATTCTGTATTTATTTTCAAACGTGCTCGTTAAGTTTGTGTATTATAAATCAGTTATTGTATACATATTTAAATTGAATTTAATAATGTTATAAATACAGGGTATCCAGAGGCTCGTAGCTAAGAAAACTCCAGAAACCTTTAAAATTAAGTTCAATAATATCTAGCCTAATTGACAATCCCCATTCAAAAAAAAATCAGTTGCCTATTAATAGGATACTTTGTATATTCTCGCTCCTATTTTGATTACAGTTAGTTATTATGCTTCACTTTATTACAAGAACAACATCCTCTATACAATTTAAGTAGTTATATATATTTTGGTGATACTATTGTGCACATCCTATAAAAAAATAAGGATCCTATTATAGTGGCAATAATTATACAGAAATATCGATGAATCCAAGTTGCTGGTAAATATAAAAAAATAAAAAAATGTAATTTTTTACACCCTGTAGCAGCCAAACCTCACGTATGATCAAGTTTGCGATAGGGTAGATTTTGCTTAGAATTTCAATCTCTACAGCATATAAAATTTCTAAAAAAGTTAGCCGAGGGCCAAATTCCCTTAAGATTTGCGCGGGGTCATTTCTAGTAATTTTACAATGGACAATAACTTTTTTAAAATGATCGGATTTTCTCGAGCCAAGAACCAAAAGTAGCGCCAAGCCTTAAGAACCATATTTTCTTCAGCCAACTTGCTTCTTTACTCGTTTCATATAGGTCAAGCTATATGGAGGTGGTTATGTGAGACCTATTTTGTATAATAGTTTTTAAAAAATATTAATTGCCTCTACTGATGCCAACGCAAAAAAAGTATTTAAAGAAGTACTGGAAAACACAATAGGCAAATCGTACATGCAGTGGATACGTTATATAGAAACATATTGGAATCGTAAGCAAAAATGGTGTCTAGCTTATCGGGATTCTAACACACATGGAAATCAAACTAACAATTTTTCCGAAGTTGCGTGCGTATTTACAAAGATATTGTTCTCTCGTTGTAAAGCTTACAACGTAGTAGCTTTAGTTGATTTTACATCTACAGTATTTAGAACAATATTACTAATATATTAAGAAATTTTGCCAATGGTCATACGTAGACTTCTTTTAAAGTCTCACATCCAACGTGCTTCATATTTAAAAAAAAAAGATATAACGAAAATTGACGATTTTAATTACAAAGTACCGTACAAACTTCAAAATATTGTATGATGTGGATTTGAATGTAAGGGTTCGCGCGTGTGGAAATGGAAGATTAGGAAAGATATGCAAACACCAGGCCGGAGTTCTTTTTCTGTTTTTTTATATTACAGATTCTACTACTGAAGAGCGATATGCAATGGGTGTTCTGACTTTAGGCCATAAAGCCAACCCACTAGGGTTTTATGCTCTTCTTTCACAAAATTAACCCAACTTTTTGCCCTGACATGCATTCTTCTTTAATTGATGTACTTGTAACAGATTATTTGCCAAATAATTCGCTCGAGCTTAATATACCTGCTGGTTGACGATAAATTTATGCAATTTTTAGACACACTAAATCGCCATCATTAAGAATTTGGCTCATCTAAAGGAGTCATCGACAAATTTTTATTAAAATTAAAAAATATCAGGACCCGTAATAATTGAGATACTTTCCTTAGCAGTTGTCGATACCATATTCCTGTTCGGAAACGGCATGGATCGGCCATTCGTGTGCAGCCTGCTGCAATTGCAAGAAGAAATCCTGGAGTCACAAGAAGCAGCAAACGAATACCAACTGGTCGCCCAACTTTTAATGAAATCATTAAAAGAAAAAATGGAAACATGATTTAGCAAGTAACATAAATAACAATGTTCCTCATGCAAAAGGACATGGTTTTGGGCATTAAATATGTATTTTATGTACTATATTATTGGTTATTACCAATTTGTTCGCTTTTTAAATTAGAACAAGTGCGTTCTTGTTCGTATATCTAGTTTTAAGCATGATATAGTTTAAAGTATAAATACAATTGACATCAATCTTTTTGACTGTCGATTGTGAAATGTAATATTTTCTTTAATAAGTAGCTAAGAAATCACCTATTTTTTTATTGTAGTTTTTTTTAATTAAAATGAAGTTCACTTATATAACAAAATTCGCGACTTATGTGAGGACAATACGTACTTACTGTTGAATCCACCCATGCAAAGCTTACCTCGTTTAGCAGCTATTGTTAATACAGAGGACGTTTTGCCTAAATGCGTCCGCGGACACTAAAACCCAAAGATTTGAAAAACGTATCAAAATATTTAATTTTGCCACGATTACAATACTTTCTTCCTTCGAGGGTAGTAAAAAAAATCGATAAAAAAGGGAAACACATTTTGAAAGTTTTTGTTTATAAAATAATTTCTATTCACTATACAGAATAGCCTTTCAGGATTGAAATCGCCCATTGAAAACGAAAACAAATATATTTCAACCTTTGTTATGAACAAAACACAAATTTATTTTATCTTCTTGTATATAAAAACATTTTTCCACTGTAAATTTAACCTTAAGGTGTCTAAAAGAGCCCCTTAAAAACAAAAATATTTTGTATTTGCTCATTTTTTTTAAACGATGGAATTTTCATTATAAATATAATTTTTTTTTAAACACCACAGGCGATCCTTTTTAAAATCGAATGATAATATGTCGTTGTCAGGATATTTGGGTTTTAAAAAAATAGTTTTATGAATAGGTAATTATATTGTGTAATACTTCTAAACATTTTTAATTAAAAAACATTCGTTCTGTAGCATTTACCATGATAATAATTATTAGATATGTATCAAATAAGATTTAACTGTTTTACACTATATAAGCTTAATTAAAATCGTTAATTTAGGTACTTTTTAAATAAAATCGATAATATTTTTGCAATTTTTTAAGCATAATTTATTACAAAATCCGCATATAAAACATTTTACATTGACAGTCTGTTTCTCATTTTTGTTGTTTTGTCTGTAGATTAAATAAAAGCTAGGGCGACGAAACGTTTTTCAGTTTTATATTTTAAATTATTTCTGTATTCTGTATAATAAATTAGAAAAATTACACTGTTTTTCAATGTTTGGGGCCTAAGTAAAAAGTTAAGTGATAAAGATAAGTGGTAAAACTATTTAAATGATTCTTATTTTAAATGTAATGACCCATATTTTGCTACTAGTTTTTTACTCAAAAGCAAACTTGGTCAATGCGGACATTCAAAATCTCCTAGTTTAAAAGATCGTAGTAAGCTATTGCCACAGGAGAAATAAAATTGTTTTCAAATGTCAAGCGAACTTGTATGAATTTATTTATTTAGAAATAAACTTTGTTAGTGCGACAAAAGTAAAGCATGAAATCACACTTTTTATTCATTTAACAACACAAAAACCATCACTATGGTTAAAACTATAATGAAATACACAAAAAATGAAAAATTTTATCTTAATAATTAATAAGATATCCATTGTTGGCTATGACTTTTTGGCAACTACGTGGCATTGACGTAACAATCGGTATAGTGGTCCAAACTTCGTTGATTGTATCAAGTAAAGACTATTTGTTTGGAAATGTCGTACGAATTTGACGTTCAACCTCTTCCCACAGATTTTCGATTGGATTGAGATCCGGTGGTTGTGCCGATCACTGCAAAACCTGGACATTGGTTCTCTTGCAGAAGATGAGATGAATGCTTGGGGTCATTGTCTTGCTGAAACACAAGTCGCATAGGTGGACTATCTCCCTGTACATCATTTGATCTATAGTCCATTCTATGAAGCGCAATGAACCTACTCCCCTCCACGAAAAGCTAAGAAACCAGCGGTTTCTTAGCTGGACGTCTGCTATACAGCTTTGCTTCAACTAATCTTCGTTGAACAATCCTCGCGCTAACTTCCAATCCATCTTCTTCTATTATTCTTGGTCGCGACAACCACGGATCCCTCTAACAAATTCTTTTAATTCTTCTATCCATCAAAAATTTAGTTTTTCTAGGCCTTTCTAGTTTAGGCATTTTTTTATGTGTCCCCGTTCATTATACCGTCATATTGTTTTTGATATACTGTATTTTGCCAATAAAAATTGTCTAGAAATGTCAGCCAGACGCCTTCATTTGTCTACAACCATCTGCTTTAACCCTAGACAAATTGGTTTACTTCTCGGCATATTTAATTCGGTTGAAAAAACACAAGATTATTTTTAGGTCTTACAAACAAAATTTTAATTTTTTCTGAAATTTAAATCCGTTCCTTTTGAACCAATAAAGCCAGATGCTTTACTTTTGTCGCGCCTGTAATGTGTATTCTTCAAATAAATAATTTTGTTTGACATTTGAAAACAATATTATTTCTGCAATGACAGCAGTCTACGATGACTTCTTAAACTAGGAGCTTTTTAGCTTCCACAATGACCAGGTATATTTTCAAAAATTAAAAATTTTATTTTTTTTTGTTTTAATTAATTATGAAGTATTTAGATAGGATAGTCGCTTAGAATATTTTTGACTGGAAGCTTAGTATTAGTAGCTATATTTAAGATTTCGGATATTTTTATTTCATATTCGGCTGCACCTGCAACACTAAAATTCAAGTTTTTATTAAATGCTCCATTACACTCAAACAGTCAGATTTTGGTGAATAATTGACATGTTTATCAAAATTAAATAATTGTAACGAACGTTTTTGTACATAGCTGACATTGGACTGGCCCTGAATTTGAATACAGAAATTTTGTAACGCATTATATTATCTGAAAACCAGGATCATCACTTTATAGCTGGA
Source organism: Kuschelorhynchus macadamiae (assembly GCA_030620095.1). Taxonomy (NCBI): domain Eukaryota; kingdom Metazoa; phylum Arthropoda; class Insecta; order Coleoptera; family Curculionidae; genus Kuschelorhynchus; species Kuschelorhynchus macadamiae. The sequence continues at coordinate 195,462 of JAUTXW010001117.1, read as the reverse complement.
ATATTTGAATACTCACTAAAATTGACACATTTTAATTATCGAACGAATATTATCATTAAATGCAGCTTTAATAATTCAATTAAGAATAAAATAATACAGGTAGTTTCATAAAATTCTAGACTAACTAGGCTGTTATGTTATGATTACTATGTCAGATTCAGTATTTTTAATGGGTTATATGGATCGGTTGGTAATGAAATCCAATCTTAAGTTGCCAACGTTTCAGAAAGTATGTTTCCTTTCTAAAGGCTATTTATAGAGGGTTCCACAAATCACAACAAAATCATATTGACGACACTTGCGTATATATATGATAATATGTTTTCATTCCACTTACACCAACGTCAGAACAAGAAAATGATCCTTGTTTGGAACATGTTCTGCATCACAGCAGACACAATGATCCATTTTAGTCAAACGACGATCGCGATTTCGCTCTTATTAGAGCTCATCAGGCCGCCATAGACTAGCCAGCCCCGCGTAGGGCAAAGGCACAAAATTGAATCACAAAAACAACTACTCCGCTGGCTAATACCATGACCGGCATATATATATATATATATATATATATATATATATATATATATATATATATATATGCCGAGAAGTAAACCAATTTGTCCAGAGTTAAAGCAGATGGTTGTAGACGAATGAAGGCGTTTGGCTGACATTTCTAGACAATTTTTATTGGCAAAATACAGTGTATCAAAAACAATATGACGGTATAATGAACGGGGCCACATAGAAAAAATGCCTAAACTAGAAAGGCCTAGAAAAACTAAATTTTTGATGGATAGAAGAATTAAAAGAATTTGTTAGAGGGATCCGTGGTTGTCGCGACCAAGAATAATAAAAGACGTTCCTGGATTAGAAGTTAGCGCGAGGACTGTTTAACGAAGATTAGTTGAAGCAAAGCAAGCGTCCGATTAATACAAGATTCCAACTAAAGTACATAATACCAACAATCAAGCATGGAAAAGGTGTGCTTTTATGGAGTTGCTTTTTGTGGAGGGGAGTAGGTTCGTTGCACTTCATAGAAGGGACTATGGATCAAATGGTGTACAGGGAGATAGTCGACCTATGCGACTTATGTTTCACCAAGACAATGACCCCAAGCTTTTATCTCATCTTCTGCAAGAGAACCAATGCCCAGGTTTTGCAGTGATCGGCACAATCACCGGATCTCAATCCAATAGAAAATCTGTGGAAAGAGGTTGAACGTCAAATTCGTACGACATTTCCAAACAAATAGTCTTTACTTAATACAATCAACGATTTTGGACCGATTGTTACGTCAATGCCACGTAGTTGCCAAAAAGTCATAGCCAACAATGGATATCTTATTATTAAGATAAAATTTTTCATTATTGTGTATTTCATTATAGTTTTAATTATAGTGATGGTTTTTGTGTTGTTAAATGAATAAAAAGTGTGATTTCATGCTTTACTTTTGTCGCACTAACAAAGTTTATTTCTAAATAAATAAATTCATACAAGTTCACTTGACATTTGAAAACAATTTTATTTCAGCTGTGGCAATAGCTTACTACGACCTTTTAAACTAGGAGATTTATGAGGAGATAAATGACGTTAAATATATAATTTTTTGAGTAGGCATTGAAATATCTTTCCAGTTTAATTATGCATTGTATTTTTGTTTATTCATTAACATTTTTTTTGTAATTTTTGGAAAGATTGTTAAAAAGTATAATAGGAACATAGGCGTAAACTTAAATATCTCAAAAAGGATATTTTTATATAGAACAAGTTATATAAAATGTTTAATGCAGTATTTTTAATGGGTTATATGGATCGGTTGGTAATGAAACCCAATCTTAAATTGCCAACGTTTCAGAAAGTATATTTCTTTTCTTAAGGCTATTTATAGAGGGTTCCACCAATCACAACAAAATCATTATTGACGACACTATATATATATGTATATATATATATATATATATATATATATATATATATATATATATATATATATAATGTGTTTTGATTCCGGGTGTACATCCGTTCACTACTGTCGTTCTGAAAAGAATAGTTTTGCTGACGTTTCGCCAAAATCACATTTCGAAGCTTTCTTTCTCGCGTCCGAATAGAGACTGGGGGAATGAAAACACATTGTATTTTTCCATCCGTAACGGACTAAAAATCAACATATATATATATATATATATATATATATATATATATATATATATATATATATATATATATATATATATATATATATATATATTTTTTTTTTTTTTTTTTTTTTTGAAAACAAATTTCTTGGGATGAGGTTTATACAAGGAATAAAACAAAATTATTTCATATCCTTGTTTTTTTCGTCTTTTTTATTAAATTCAAACGTCTCGGCTATTTTTTGGCCTTAATCAATGATCTTGTGTCCACTAAAAAATGAAATATGGTATTATTAACCACAAGAAAGTATATTTCCTTTCTCAAGGCTATTTATAGAGGGTTCCACCAATAACAACAAAATCATTATTGACGACACTATATATACCTATATATATATATATATATATATATATATATATAAATAAAATAATTAAATAATTAAATAAAAGGGACGAATCATTAACACTACCAACAGTATGGAAGACAATAATCGACAAATCTAAAATCGCAAAAACTCAAGCGCAATTAGCGCAACAACAACAGCACCATCCGGAAAACATAAATAACGACCAACGCCTGCGCAGATATAACCTTCGGCCCCGAGTGCGGGTATAAAAGGAAGCATCGCAGTCACCAACACTTCAGTCTCTATTCGGACGCGAGAAAGAAAGCTTCGAAAATGCCAAATGTGATTTTGGCGAAACGTCAGCAAAACTGTTCTTTTCAGAACGACAGTAGTGAACGGATGTACACCCGGAATGAAAACACATTGTATTTTTCCATCCGTGAAGGAGTAAAATCAACACTATACACCTCTACGGGGAGGAGATTTTCAAGACAATCAAGATGTATGAGAAACTGAGAGTTAAGAAAACTAATCTTTTATGTGATCTAACCTTTCAAATTAAGTGTCGTGAGAGCGATTTACTTCCTAATTTTACACGGTTGTCTTATCATACTAAAACTAGAAAAACTAACACCATACTTCAAAATGCTAGTGAGGCGTTATTAAAAGAACAAATTCATCAAACTAGAAAACAACTAGCCGAGACAGAGAAAAAACTTTTAAATTTACACCTTAAACTAAGTAACATCATTCACCCTTTATTGTGGAATCGCATAGAAACTTTGGCAAATAGAAACAAATAAGAATATTAAGACAGATAAACTTTCGAAAAAGTATGACAATCTTCTAAGAAAGTCGAGTCAGCCACAAAGATCATCAGTAGACGTCGATAAATTAGTACATAATATATCATCCTACAGTCTCTCAGAAAGTGAAAAATCCGTACTGAGTAATGGTTTTAATTTTGCGATATCTCCTAAGGAAATCCCTAAAGAAGAAATAATAGCTGGAGTGGAAGCTGTCCTTGACTCCTCTGAAGAAACAAAAGCAGAGGAGATTCGACAAGAGGTGGCAAGAATTTTAAGATCAAGCAAAACACCAAAACAAAACCTAAATGCCACTGAACAAAGGGCCCTAATAAACCTTCGAAAAAATAAAGACATTACAATCCTTCCAGCAGATAAAGGAAACGCAACTGTAGTTATGAATACTCAAGATTACGTACAAAAAATGCAGGATATCCTACAAGACAATTGTTATAGGCCTGTTCCAAGGGACCCGACAACGTACCTAGAAAAAACAACTAAAAATAAAATAAAAAGTTCACCAATAAACCCCGAAATTCAACAAAAAATCATACCAAGGGAAAAGTCGAGCAGATGTCCTAAACTCTATGGTTTACCAAAAATACACAAACCAGGGGCGCCTATCAGACCTATTGTTAGTGCTGTTAATTCGCCGCTACAAAAACTGGAGAAATACCTTTCTGAAATTATGCAACCAACTGTAGAAAAAGCTGATTCATTTGTAAAAAACTCGGAGCATTTCACTCGAATTATACGAGATATCGTCCTTGAAAAAAACGATATCATAGCAAGCCTAGATGTCAAATCGTTATATCCCAGTATTTCCATCGACGAAGCATTGGACAAGATTGCTATGAACGAGGATTTCCAGGCACATATAATAGAACTCTCGGAGCATTGCCTCAAAAATACTTATTTTTCTTTCAACGGGCAAATGTATAAACAAATGGATGGTGCTCCAATGGGGTCCTCGCTATCACCAGTAGTCGTGAATTTATTTATGATATACTTTGAGAAAGAAGCTCTTGAGAAAGCAAGTTTAAAACCCAAATTATGGATTCGTTATGTGGATGACATATTTATTATATGGCAACATGGTCATGCAGAACTCGAAAAATTTGTGACTCACGTAAATTCAATCCACCCCAGAATACAATTTACTCTAGAGTTAGAGGAAAACAACAAACTACCATTTTTAGATGTTTTGGTCACAAAACAACATAACGGACATTTCGAATACACCGTGTATAGAAAACCAACACATACAGACAGATATTTAAATGCAAAATCACATCATCACCCAGCACAAATTCAAGCTGTGGCAAATACTCTAATATCTAGATCCGTGCGACTAACTGAAACACAGACGAGACAAAACGAACTTAAGGTAATATCTAGTGCTTTAAAAAAAATGGCTACACAAATCGCACCATAGAGAAAGCTATTAATGCACAGGTTTCACGAACAACGAACAACACAAAATATGAACCTGAAAATCAACGAGTAGTCTTACCATATGTAAAAGGCACAACAGACAGAATCGGAAGAATTCTGAGGAAACACAACATACAAACAATACACAAGCCACAAACAACTATAGGTAAACTACTCGGAAACCCAAAAGATAAAATCAAACTGGAAAACCACGGAGTGTACAGTATTCCGTGCCAGAACTGTGAAAAGTTGTACGTAGGGCAAACTAACAGGCGAATATCAGCAAGAGTGGAAGAGCATGAACTCAGCATCAGAAATAAACAAACAACCTCAGCTTTATTCCTACATCATCAGGAAACCGGTCATAAAATAAATTTCGATCGGTGTAGAGAGATTGCCAATATAGAACATTATAAGCTTTATTCCTACATCATCAGGAAACCGGTCATAAAATAAATTTCGATCGGTGTAGAGAGATTGCCAATATAGAACATTATAAGACCAGAATAATCCGAGAAGCCATAGAAATTGAAAAGCAAGGTGATTTAAATAAAAGGGACGAATCATTAAAACTACCAACAGTATGGAAGACAATAATCGACAAATCTAAAATCGCAAAAACTCAAGCGCAATTAGCGCAACAACAACAGCACCATCCGGAAAACATAAATAACGACCAACGCCTGCGCAGATATGACCTTCGGCCCCGAGTGGGGGTATAAAAGGAAGCGTCGCAGTCACCAACACTTCAGTCTCTATTCGGACGCGAGAAAGAAAGCTTCGAAAATGCCAAATGTGATTTTGGCGAAACGTCAGCAAAACTGTTCTTTTCAGAACGACAGTAGAGAACGGATGTACACCCGGAATGAAAACATATATTATATATATATATATATATATATATATATATATATATATATATATATATATATATATATATATATATATATATATATATATATATATATATATATATATATATATATATATATATATATATATATATATATATATATATATATATATATATATATATATATATATATATATATATATATATATATATATATATATATATATATATATATATATATATATATATATATATATATATATATATATATATATATATATATATATATATATATATATATATATATATATATATTATATATATATATATATATTCGTATTTTGTCAAAGCGGTTTGATTTTTCTTGTCGCACTTGTGGCCGTCTATTCTGTTTTCGAGATATTGACTTGATTGACCAATGTATGTATAAATTGTATGTGATTTTTTATTTTTCGGGGTTTTAAGGTTAACTATAGTTAGTTTGAAGTAAAATGTTTGCTTTATGACTGGTTGAAATGTTCTGCTTTTTAAAAAAGGATTGCAGATTCTCAGACAAACCCGTGATATAGGGAAGAGTCAAATAATGTTTTTGTGTTTTTGTTTTGGTCATTATTTCGTACCGCCATTCCAATAAACATTTTTTACAACCTATGGTAACATAAATTTATATAAGGATTATATAAAGGTAACCAAGTTATATAAGCATGTTTCGGGGTTTTATAATATTACTCTAGTCATTGGTCGGGTTTATAAGGTTACTATAACCTACAGTTATATAATAAGGTGCTATAAAATTTTCCATCACCACTTTATAAAACTTTCAGTAATCTTAACTAATAGTAACATAAAGAGTTTATATAGTATTTGCCGTAACCTTATTTATAAAACTCACACACCTTCAGTTATATAAGAGCGTTGTTAATCACTATTATAAAAATTGGTATGCTTTAGTGTTGCCTGTATTATTTTACAAAACTCCCGGTGTCAATATAGTAGCGACTGTTCCTTCTATAAAACTTGGTAACCGTTAGTAACACAAGTTGTCCTTATAAATCATTAAACGACATCTAACATATATTTATAGAGTGTGTTTTGCAGTAGTGTGTGCATTGTGGAATATTTAATGTACCGCCGTTTTTACACTAAATCATGAATTATAATTGGAAAAAAATTAAGTGTAGCACTTCTTTTCGCCGCAAAATCACAAAAAATTTCAACAAAATTCTAAATTCTGAACCAAAGTTTTCATCCGAGAAAGATGTTCATATCCTGAAACAAGTCGGCTCGAAGCACAATCAACAACCTACAATAAAAATTGAAACAGATGTTTCTGATCATATTGGTACTGCAACAGAACCTTACGATGAGTCCCTGGAAGAAACCGAAAAAAATACTAACAATGAAAGCAATAGCAAATGGTTAGTTGAACTCGGCGATGACAATTTTTCCGATTATGAAATGCAGGAGTCTCTGGAACAAGAAAAAAATGAACAATTAAGAAATGATTTTAAAAAATGGGCCTGCAATTTCAATATTACACAACGAGCCTTGAAAGAGGTGATAAGAATTGTTAACGAACGTTTACCTAATATATTACCAACAGATCCGAGAACATTGTTAGGAACCCCTACAACAATTTCAATTCAACCAATGGGTGATGGATACTATTGGCATCAAGGCCTTCAATTTTGTTTAAATAAGTGTCAGCAAAGCTTTCAGATATTATCAAATATTTCGATAAATATTAACATCGATGGCTTGCCAATATATAAAAGTTCTAAGGACGAATTCTGGCCTATACTGTTTAATATTTTTGAAGTCCCTCAATTGCAGCCCATGGCAATTGGAATCTATAGTGGGAAAGGCAAGCCACCTAATGTCGAAGAGTTTTTGACGCCTTTTGTTGAGGAGGCAAAAGTTATTTTAGAAAATGGAATGAAATTCGAAAATGGGCACATTTTACAGGTCAAAATCAGAAGCTTTATTTCAGACTCCCCTGCAAGAGCGTTCATAAAAGGTGAGACTATCTATACATGTACAATTAAAGTAACAAAAAAATTAGTACAAAAAAATCCCCTGATCTATTAGAAAAAATTTTCACACCATATTTTTTTTCCTGAAAAGTCAATGTCACGTAATTTACTGTTAAATTTTTTTATAATAGACCGCGACCTCAAATGGGGGTACTAATTTTTGTACTGCCTTTTTTTGATCGCAATCGTACCTACACTTTTTTATGTATCTAACAAAGCGATATATTGCAGGTGTTGCCAATTTCAATGGCCAACATGGATGCCTAAAATGCACGACTGTGGGGGAATACTCATATGTTACTCATTGCAATATTTTTCCACGAATTGGTTGTCCCAAAAGAACTGATGAAGGATTTAGATCAAGAAGGTATGCGTCACACCATAAATGTTATACACCGCTAGAAAATCTCTCGATTGATATGGTGGATGATTTTCCAGTGGCAGATTCACTTCATCTTATCGATTTGGGAGTAATGAAGCGGTGTTTAATGGGATGGAGAGACGGAACTTTTCGTGCCTTCAGAATGAAATGGTCTGCTAGAGATGCCGAGAATATATCAACGTTTTTACTTACCTGCAAAATGCCAATGGAAATTCACCGCTCTGTCAGAGGTCTCGACTGTCTTGCACAATGGAAAGGACTAGAGTATCGCACATTTCTCCACTACATCGGTATAATAGTATTGAAAGAATATTTACCTTATGATGTTTACGAACACTTTTTGGTTCTTTTTTGTGCTATTACAATATGTTCCTCAAATTTTTACTCTCAATACATTCAGCTAACTGAACAAATGCTTCTCCACTATATTGAACAATACAAAGAAATATATGGAGAAGAATATATTACAAGCAATGTACATAATTTATCACATTTAATTGATGACGTCAGGAAGTATGGAATTTTATCATCGTTTTCATCATATCCATTTGAAAGTAAGCTATATCAGATAAAAAATCTGCTTAGAAATGCACGGAATCCATTAATTCAAGTAGCTAAAAGATTGAGTGAAAATGACAATATTATTAAAAATGACTCTTTAAGAAAGAACTACCCCATTTTAAAAAAAGAAAATGATGGAGAAGGATTGTCCATTCCAGTCATAAGCACAGCAAAATTTTACCATCAAATAGAAATAAGTGATGGTTTCACACTTAATGCCAGTTTTAAGGATAAATGGTTGTTAACAAATGAAAATGAAATTGTCTGTATGAAAAACGTTATTTTTGAAAATGGAAAAATTTTAATTTATGGATCTTGCTTAAAATATATTCATAACTTTTTTGAGACTCCGATAAAGTCCTCGTATTTAAATATATATGTGTCTGACTGCGAGGAAAAGGATGGAAATTTCTATATTTTAAATAATATAAAATGTAAATTAGTTTGTATAAAAAAAAGCACAAACACCTTTGTATTTATGCCGTTATTACATACCTTAAAATAAACAAATGTAAGCAACAAAAAAGTTTTTTTTTCAAAATAACTTTTAATTTTTTAGGAACATGAACTGGAAAAGTCTGCCGACTACATAAAATAATAAAATATTAAACTGAACAAAACAATACTCTATAAACACAAAATAACTAAATACTTTTAGTGAACCTTTTTTAAAGTTTAACGAATTAACAATTTTAATAATGACAAAAATATATTGCAACTAATTGTCTTCTTTCTCTTTGTCTGTATCTTCTTGTTCCATTACTTGGTTTTCCATATCAATTACATTTTTCTCGGTTCCTCTATTAGTTTTACCTGTCCCACCTGGGTGTGCTTCTTGGTTATTTTCATTCTCATGTTTGCTTTTTTCAATTTTGTAATTTAAATTATGTGGTCTTTTTTTACCACTAGATTCTCTTTTCTTCCCAGTGACGTTTTCCGCAAGTTCAAAGCGACGCCTAGCATTTTTAATGACGCTTTTAAAAAAAAATTGGCATTCCATTTCCGTATAATTAGAATCAGCTTTTCTGATTATGTTATAAAATGTTGCAATTATGTTATTATATTTCTTAAAAGCCATCTTGCCTTCCTCATTCCTGCTTCCACCACTCCATGAAAAGTGCAACAACAACTGTCTTTTGAAAAAACTATCAATTAATCGATACGAGCAGTTCAAACCATTCAATTTGCCACTCGTTCCACAAATATGAGATTTCCATTTAACCTGAAATAATAAAAGACGAAAATATATGATAACCGAAATAATTGATAAATGTGTACTAATGCTTAAATAGAGTTTTAAAGTAATATCGCTAGTAGTTATTATTAAAAATATAACCCATACCAAAAATTATAGCTTACCATTTTATTCATGTATGTTTCATCTCTAAGGTCCATTTCAAATTGTTCCAATTTTTCCACTGAATCAAGTGGGAGAGGATCAGCTGTATCCAAGCTTTCAGTTGCTAAGGCCGCACTAGTAGCTGCTGCGATTTTTGTACTAGATAACTGCTGACAAATAAGTTGAATCATGGTCTCTTGATTGGCCAGATGCTCTATTATTCTCATTTGATTTTCTAGCAGCACGTTTTGATTTTGCAATATAGTATTTTGATTATTTATGGTTAATTTTATTTGTTCATCAATGTTGTTTTGTGCTACAACTTCATATTCGAACTGCCCATTTTCTTCATAGTCCATCGTCTGACAAGAAGACAATATACCTGATGAGTGTGGTGCTGGTCGTGTTGGATTTTCAATGCATAATGGTAGTGTGTCTCCTGGTTTTGCTATCTAGAAATGAAAAATAACAATCAATAATTCTCCTATACCTGAGAGAGCAAAAAAATACTTGAATGACAAATCCTAACCCAGAAAAGTAAAATACAGAAAAGCTACTGACATGCATTGTTCGAGTCCCTTAAATTACCAGCAAAAACAAACATTTTTTTTAAATGGAATGCCCTACATTTTATATGATATTTTGATTCTACTAGAAAAACTAAGCATTTTTTATATAATATACCATATGCCTAAATTCAATTGTTTTTGAATTATTCAAGTTTGAAAGTTGAGATTTTCTGATTTTGAAGTCTTGTAAAAACTATGCCATTCATCTTAGAGCAAAACCGATTTTACATTTTTATCTTAGTTTTTTATGGTCTTTCTGATGGCATACCATTTTGACAGCCAGCAAAGATTAATAGGAATTTTTGAAAAATATTATTTTTCTATTAAGTTCGAATTTATTGTCATAAGAAAGACCATAAAAAATTAAGATCAAAATGTGACATCCGTTTTGCTGTAAGATGAATTGCATAGTTTTTACAGGCCTTCAAAATCTGAAAATCCCAATGTTCACACTTGAATAATTAAAAAACTATTGAATTTAAGCATATAGTATATTATATAAAAAATGCTTAGTTTTTCTAGTAGAATCAAAATATCGTATAAAATGTAGGACATTCTAATTAAAAAAATGTTTATTTTTGCTACACAACTTTTTTGACGCATCCTGTATAATAATTTCATTACCTGTAAAAAAATCCAGATGATTTCCTATAATCTGGTAAAAAAATCAACTCTCTATATTTAAAAATAAAGAAGTTAAAGGGGGAGTCAAAATATAGTGAATATCCCTGTATATAATTTATACTCTTTATTGTTCCATCGCTTTGCGTATTTCCGTGGCCGTACAAGGGCCAGGCTGAAGCAACAAACTTAATTTAACTAAACCTTTCAACTACTACTAAATCATACATTCATATACGTACCTTTATAGAATGGATGTTAATTCTGGGCACATATCCGTCATTTTCTGAGATTACTGAGCATTCTTGAAATGGCGAAGCATTTCCATTTCTCTTGGTTGACTCTTGTGAAAAATTAAACTGTTTTTCAATGCTTTCATTAATTTGCTTTCCTACACGGTTTGTATTTTCTTTCCCAAATAATAATTCCTCTGCTTTCTATAATATAAATAAACATTTCACTAGCTTTAAATATTTCAGGAATATAGGAGTACCTAATGGATGAAGGCACATTAATATTAAGGAAATATGCGTAACAAATTTACCTTGCATTCTTCGGCAAGTAAGTTAAAATTAGCTTGGGGAACTCTCCCAACTTCCATTCTATTTTTGAGTGACAACCTCTTTTTTGGGATTAATTCCTCTTCTGACCTTTTCTGGACTCCCATCTTCTTTGGCCACTCTAAACTTTGGGAAGCTTCACTATCACTTTGCTGCTCCATTGCAGTTAGTTCTAAGTCAGCTGCCTCATACGACAGGAATGTTTGCCTTTTTTTGGAGCACGGCTGCGGTACCCAATCCGGTTCTGGTCTAGAGTTTCCATCTTTAATTAGTTTGACAATAAGTGCCCTTTTTTTGGTTGGAGGCCAATATAGCGTACCATCTTTTTCCCAGGCCGTCGGAACAATCGATAAAAGTGGCCCCTTGGCCCCTGGCTCTTTTGTCTGTAGAATCTTAAAAGACATCACTATACTTAAATAGAACTACACAAAAATAGTTCTACCGAGGAACACTCTCCAAATAAATAATTAAATAAAGAACACGGGACACGGGAACAATCTTTTAGCTTTCAAGGAACGAAAAATAAATCGGTTTTCGGTTTGCTGTAATTTAAATTATTTAAATTGTTAGGTTATGTTTAAGTGTCTACTGTTCCGTCCTACGGACAAATAGTAAAAAAATGGTCGCAAGTTTTAAATGTTATTTTTTTATTTAACGATTGAACAAACATGATTAGACCGCTTAAACTCTTAACTGTTTGCTAATTTATGTTTTTTCATATTATATATGGGCTTTATTTTATAAAACTAAGTAGTCTTTAACGGCTTTTTATCAAAGCTTTACAGTTTCGCTCGAATGCAAATATGCACTGCATTTTCACGCCTATAAAGGTTATATAAAATCACTATCAGTAACGTCTGTTTATATTAAAGTGTTTTTAGGGCCGTTAAGTTATATACTGTTACTACCAGTTATTTAGGAATACTTTAAGCGTTATTATGGTTTCGAAAAAGTATATTCACGTTACTACACATTTTCCGCCATGATTGTTTACAATAAATCAAACCTATGCAAGAAAATCAAAGAAAAAACTAATATATTCAACTTATTTTGAGAAATCTTCCAAAATTAACTATTTCTTTTTGAAAGGTTCCATAACAGTAACACCTCCGTTACTAAATTGTTTTAAAAATAAAAATTACATTATATATTTTTTAAATTTATCTGAAGGTCATTTGATTAATACTGCATATTTTGAGGGCCCCTGCGTTTTTTCGAAGTATATCATCTACTTTTGCAGTAAAAAATAATTCCCACCTAAATTTGTAGTCACACTTAGTGAGTATACTTAGAAATACTATCAGTATTTTCTAATAATTCTCTCTCCATTTTGTATTTATTATTTATTCGTATCATAAATATTGGTTAGGCAAATCCCAAACAACAAACTTAACGATTTTAGAGCAATAGGAAAGAACCACAAATATGTGAAATGTGTACAAGTGAGAAACAAACAATTGACAAGTTATAAATGACATAGGACCTAGTAAAAACAGAAATATTTTTAACACCCTTATAAGCAAGCTATATAAAGGTAACCGAAATATATTCAACACTATTTTATATTACTAAAGTTTTTCAAACGTTTCTCTGGTAAGTTATATTATGGTTACCAAAATAGTTCGGTTACTGTTACTTACATAACTTAAAGGTATATAACGTCACCAGGAACAGGTTTCCGCTACTCTTATAAATGCCACATTTAAGCGCTTTAAGAGGTCTATAGGAGTAATGTAAATATTTTTGTTACCAAGTATATAACTGTAGGGTATATAACGTAGGTGATATAAGAGTTGCGGTAAATATTATAAAAACAAAAATGTTTATTGGGATGTTCTGTGTGTTGTTATTAAAATTTTGAATCCTACAAAATGTATATATATATATATATATATATATATATATATATATATATATATATATATATATACCTATAAAGGTGATTGCTAACGGTGGCAACTTAAGATTGGATTTCATTACCAACCGATCTACATAACCCATTAAAAGTACTGCATTTAACAATAATTGGATCATTAAAAACTTTGAAGGATTATATAAAATGTCTCTAGTTCTTTCTTCGTAGAGTTCAAAAGAGGAGTAAAACATGGCTTATTATATTTAAAATAAAAAATATATAATATATTACCATTTCATTTCTTTTCTTTTTGAAAATTAAGCCAAAGGATATTTTTCTGAAAATGTGTTCCCCGTTGATGACATTTTTCCTGCAATTCTCGGGATACTAATACTAATGATGCGGTAGTATTAAGTACGTATGCAAAATTAATTATTATGCATCATCCCTCTTTTTATTTTCACCCTTTGCAAATTTTAAAGCTTACTGATTTTTAGAAGTATACAAGTTTTTGGTAGTCTGTCTAGTGGTAATAATAGTAGTGGCATGTTTATCTTGGCAAGTCTTTGGTTGCAAAAATATGGCAATATTTTCAAAATGCGACAAAAAAAATTTTATTCTTTTTTGAGTTGAATCCATCATTAGGTAAAATATTAAATGCATTTTTCTATCATAAAGATTATCATCATGTATTATGCAGACTTTATTTTAGTTTTATAGTTTACTACATCCAAATGAAATATTACATCCAATTGAAATTATAAAGTAAAATCAAATTGATCAAAAGAGCTAGATACATTCGAATTATGTATAAATGTCAGCAAATATGTAATGTACCAATTTAATTCAGCTGCAGAATACTAGCATTTCGGCGAAGCGAAATAGGCAAAGGGGACGTAGATACAATAATTAAACTGCATCCAGACAACTGGATCGATTCTATGGAAACATTACTATAAATATTAGCTGATGATTTAGTCATAATCAAGGCGTTTGTAGGTTAAAAATTGTGTTTTCCTTTTATTTAGGCAGCCACTTACGTCTCTAGTTATCTTGGTCTCACTAGAGTTAAAACAACGGAATAAGCAAACATGCAAGTGACTTAAATTTAGGGACAAGATTATTAATAAATTAACTGAGTTTGCCTATATGTATCCACTACCTCAATAGGAACGGCAATATTTTAACCTTTTTTTGGAGGTATTTGCATTTGTTCACTTATTGAACATGCTAGAAGGTCGTATAAACATATACCATCCTGGTAATCTTGCATTGGTAGTTTAACAACTTGTGCTCAACAATGATTTAGTGGACTAATGGGAAGAGATCAAAAGGCATTTTCAAACTAAAAATATCCCAATTTTAACCTAAGTTAAATACAAAAATTCAGGTTAGTTTCTATCTTTAACATATTTTAAGTATAATGTAACAAACAAACCAAATAAGAAAAGTTTATTTAAGCATAGTACCGAAAATGTGTTTTAAAAGTGTTAGGATCTTTCGAAGAGTAAAGGAAAATAGGAAGTTCTCGGGAGTGTTTATTTAACCACAACTACTAGAAAAGCTCAATTTTATCAAATTCGTTACACGTGTGTTAAATTTTAAGTATAAGTAATATTTAAATTAAATATATGAACGTTTCAAAGAGGATAGTTTTAATACGGGTGGAGGTGTATCTTAACACAGTTTTTTTTACATTTTAACTTCGTTGTAGTTTTACTTCTACTAAAATATTCGACAAAATGCTAAAGTTTCAATGTAAAAGGGGTACTCTTTTCTCTATCTAACTCTATCTATTTGTCTCTAACCGTTTTCGAGATATTTGAAAATGTCAATACCCTAACTAAGAAAATCGTATTTTTTTCACAATAATTGATTTTAATCCTAAAAATTGAAAAAAAAAATCTTAATTGTGGTGAAAACACGTTAGATAGATATTTACCCTTATTGAAAATACAAAAAACATGTTTAAAATTAAATGTTTTTAAACTGGAGTAAGTCAGAAATATTTCGAAAAAAAATTAGAAGTATCAGCGTCTTATCCCCAGGCTACCTTATAATTTTATTTTATATCATTTAATGTGTTTCCACTATAATTGAATTGCTTTTATCCCGTTCATAAAATTATTGAGAAAAAAATACTTTTTGCTCGCCTATTGTATTCACACATTTCAAAAGTCCCGAAAAGGATTGTATTTATCGACTAGACGCAAGAATACCTCATTTGCCAAGAAAGATATTTTGAGAAACGGCCGCCCACCAAAACCCTCTATGACACCTTCATCAGTTTCATTTCACTACCATCAAATTCTACGTAAAATTTATTATGGATGTGGTGAATTTCACATTTCAAATTTGGCTTTTCCAATAACAGCTGTGGCTAAATAAAATCCCTTATTTTCATTTGCCCTATGCGATTTTGATACCATGTGTATAGAACTTTTTTTCTCATTTTAACGAGAAATATCAGCTCTCGATGTTTGTTAATGAAATTAGTAGAATTATCCTTTTAAAAACTGACTACGGGAAAAGAAAAAAAATAGTCGACACATATTCTAGTTTATGTTTTTAGTTATGAACTAGTTACTTACTTATTTTGTAATTACCTCTACAAGCTGCGCTTTTAAAGCGTTTTTTAAATAAAGCGTTGATATTTTATTTATTATACCTTCTTAATTTAATTTATTTAACTTAAGTCATCAACAGACCTGAAGGGTGTATAAACAAAACACAAGTCCCTTTTATTTTTTTTTTGAGTTTTAAAAAATACAAGGAAGAACTTCGTTGATATATTTATCAAGAAGTATTTGCAATGGCTAAGGGAAATAAAACTATCCCTAATGATTTTTAATACGACCCTCGCAGGAATGTAATTCATAATTCGTAGATTCAGACTAAAAATTCGGTTGGTAAAAATATGAATTAATAGTTAAATAGGTATTAAACATTAAATACTTAGAATATCGAAGTAACTCTAAAACGTATCGACTTTTCAACGTCTTATTAACCGACAAAATAAAAAATATCCCAAATAAAAGTATGTCGGTTCTACGTTAAGATTATCGTAAAGTCAGTTTTCAGTCATTTTCTATAATTCATTCATTCAATTAATTTTTTTTTCTGTTTCAAAAATTTTTTGAATATTGAAAAACAGTAGACTGTCCAATCTTTTGTTATAAAGTTTAGATAGATTTTATTTTAACAATTTTTTCAAAAAAATATTACCGCATTTTTACTAAAAGACGGCGTGTTTTTCAAGGTGAATCGTGATATCGTATATTTGACTGAACCGGCTAGTTCCCTACAGTAACGAGGTTTCTGTCGGTGCCCCACATCGACCTGTCAGACTACAAATATCATGTGATTTATTCAGCACCCCGATATCTACATAAATATCATTGCTTTGCTGACGATTTACAGTCAGGTACTGTGTCCTTCTTAGATAAGCCCCACATTCAAATAAATGAAAAAAAAGAGATATATTTAATTGTAAAAATACTATGAAATATACCTAAATTGGATTGAAAAAACAGACGATTATAAAGTCGTCTAAAAGCTCACCTGAAGCTGAGGCAGGACATGAACACTGAGATGTGCAACCACATTAAGGTGAACGTCCAGTCTTTGTTCGCCAAAAGAATTGTAAACTTTACACGTCCATCTTCCGGAATCTTCTGGTTTCAGTCTTTTAATTAGCAGAATGTCTTGTGACGGCTCTAGCCTTGAAGATGAATGGACTGGCTGGAGATGGCCTTTAACGTCTCGAAACCAACTACAAATAGTAAAAATAAGGACGAAATGAACGATAGTTCACAAAAAAAATAGAAAACTAAACTTATACACTCGTAACGACAAAAAGTTGATCCAACCAAAAATTCGGTAAACTTTGATGGTGAAAATATTCTTAACCACAAAATCGATTTGGATGACCTCTCCGCTAATTTGTAGACGTTGGAGATCGTAATTATAAAGGGTGTCCGGAAATTCTGTTCCAATATTTGGAGGTTCTATTCTACACATGGAAGTATCAAAAGAGTTCCTATGAACATGGGTCCGCAAACGATTCGTTTTCAAAATACAGGTTGTTAAAATTTTTTTTTTTTCAGTTTTTTGAAGTCCCTTGTATATTATTTAATTCAAATTTGGCACACGATAGATTATAACTAATGTCTATAAAATAACCATAATACGTTTTAGAAAATTATACAGGGTGAAACATTTTCGGACCGTGACAAAATATTGCTGTAGCAACACTGACCTGTTGATACTACTATCGGATTTCCTGCATTTTTTTACAAATTTTATGTCCCTAGGAGTTTATTGATACCTGTTTTGATGAAATTTAGAAAAATGTGTATAAAAAGTTTGACATTTTTTATGGTTATTAGCTTGTAATTTAGAACTACATAACACAAGTTTAAAATTATGCTCTACTGGGCTTGGACAACTTAGTTCTTTTATTGATATATTTTTATTACACGTGATCCCTGTCTGGAATATGTCCTTCAATACCGAAGGAGCAATAATTCATATGTTTATCCATTGTTATGATGTTGGTGTAGCGTTAATTAAAAATATATTAACATTATTGCACCCAACGAAAGTCAGATTAACAGTATAATTCAATGCCAATCGTAGGATTAGCCAGCGGAGTAGTTGTTTCGGTAATTCTATTCTGCGTAGTTCTGTCATCTTTAATTTGAAACACCACAAGGTGACTTAGAATAAATTCCAAAATACTTCTTTGCGTATAATTAAATCTGTTTCACACATACTGTTTTTTATTAATTAATTAGAGAATAAAAATTTCCAAATATTTACCGATGGTACTCATGTCTGATGGCAAATGTGTTCCTTAAAAAAATCTACCAATCTATAGCGCAAAAAAATAATAGTTTTAAATTATATTGTTTAGAAAGAATCTGATAAGATACCACAATACAAATTAAAGTGTATCTAAAGTCAATTGAGACAACATAAAAACTAAGAATCCGTCAAGAGTCGGCGATTTCATTGTGAAGCATGGGCGGCGTGATAGAAATTAATTTAAACTTATTTTTGTAAAACAGATTAATTATTAGTACTTTCTTTTTTATTATTTATTCGGATTTAACATTTTTTCAATTAGTTTTTTTATTTGATCTGGTCAGGGGATGGGGGCCAAATAGCTAAGCTAAATGGAAAAAAACGTATTCTCCGTAAATAATCGGATAAAACGTATTTTTATGGGTATAGAGATTATTCCAATTGTAACCTACTTGATAATATATTTACTTTGCAATTACACAGAGGTGAAAAAGAAGGGGATAAAAATTGAAAGTTTCGTTAAAGATCGAGCAGGTAATATGTAATTTTGTAGGGTACCGGATATATATATATATATATATATATATATATATATTTTTTTTTAACTTATTTGATTTTAAGGGGTTGAAGTAAATAGTGGTCAAATACTTCGTAAAAAATTGAATCGTTCAGAGAGGTTTTTGAATTTGCATATTGCCTATTTCAAATTTCAAATCACTCTAATCCATTAAGTAGACTTTTCAGGCTAGATTTTTAAATATTTTATTAAGCCGTCATTTTGTTCCGCGATCTTGTATTCATACAAGCAATTTACCGGTTGATTTCTACATAAACTTGATTTTTGTACAAAATTAGAGATAAGTTAGATCACTGGTTTTTTAATAATTTTTTAACATTTTACTAGGACGCCATTCTGTTTTGCCATATTGGATTTATTAATAATTATATATTAAATATTGCCATATATGATTCTTAATTTTTGACTAAAATTTGAGGTTGTTCTGTTGAGTAGTTTTTAAGCTATGCTGTGAACTGACATACAGATCACAATTAGTTATGGCACACAATTTGAAATCAATCCGTTAAGTTGTTTTTCAAGCTGAATTTTTAAATATTTTATTAAACCGCCGCGCCAATTCGTTCTGCCATCTTAGATTCGTACCAAAACTTTACCAGTTGATTTCTACATAATACTATTTGATTTTTTTACAAAATTTGAGATAAGTTGCATAAGTGGTTTTTAGTAATAATTTTTTTAACATTTCACCAGGCCTCTATTTTGTTTTGCCAGATTGGATTTTTACAAAAATATTACCAGGTCATTCCCATATGACACTTAATTTTTGACTAACATTACATCTCAAGTCAATCTGATGAGTAGTTTCTAAGCAATGTCGCGAACCGCCAGACACAGAGACAAATCCACAGATGGACTGACGGAATTGATAAAACATATTTTTTGGCATCTAGAGGCGCTAAAATCTGAAAATATCTAAAACCTGAGAAATTTATTTTTTTTACGATTACAAATATTTTATTTGGTTGGCTACCATTTTGTTCCGCCATTTTGAATTAGTACTACAATTTTACTAATTCTTCTCTATACCACAATTAGTTATGGCACACAATTTGAAAATGAAATCAAGTATTTTTTTTCATAATCAATTTTTAAATATTTTATTAAGCTTCCATTTTGTTCCGCCGTCTTGGATTCATACCAAAATTTTATCAGTTGTTTTCTATGTAATACTTGGTTTTTGTGCAAAATTTTAGGCAAATTGGGTGAGTAGTTTTTTAATAATAATTTTTTTAACATTTCACTACGTCGCCATTTTGTTTTACCATATTTGATTTTTTCCAAAATATTACCAGGTCATCCCGACATGATCCTTCATTTTTGACTAAACTTTAAGTCAATCGGTTAAGTAGTTTTTTAGCTATGCTGCGAGCAAACAGTTCGACAGACAGACCGACGCAATTGAGAAAAAAATGTTTATCTAGGGACCCTGAATCGTAAAGATCACACTTTGCCGCAAAGGTACGCTGTTTGTACGGGGACCTGTCAACTGAATAAAAATAAATTTATTTGATATAAGTGGTGTAGTAAATTGAGCGTACCCCAAATTTTCCGCTGTCTCAATTGACTTTAGATACACTATAATTAAAATCAGTTTAAAAATCTCAAAATAGGAGAGTGTTAAATATTTTTGGTAGGTATTTTACCCTGCCTTTTCAGACATAGTTATACAACAGCAGTGGTAATATATTAGCATATAGCGGAGTTCAGAGAATTTTTTTTAATGGAGCGCTCTATATATGCATGTACAATTGATTAGAAGTCGTTTCGACATTAAGAATCCATTAATTCAATTATTTTAAAAAACGGTTTTGGTATTATATGCGCCAACAAA
The DNA here is from genome assembly GCA_030620095.1 of Kuschelorhynchus macadamiae. NCBI lineage: Eukaryota > Metazoa > Arthropoda > Insecta > Coleoptera > Curculionidae > Kuschelorhynchus > Kuschelorhynchus macadamiae. The sequence goes on along the minus strand of JAUTXW010001117.1, from coordinate 174,750 downwards.
TTTGGTTTTTACATTCCGATTAAATTATATCGAAAAAAGCTATCTCTATACTGACGCATGTCAAAATGTTCAGCCACTGTATTATACTGCAGTTGACTAAATTTATCTGATGATAAAAAGTAAAGCACTCGGTTGCTTCTGGGCTTTCTTACTAAAATTTCAGCGGTAATAAAAATCCAAGATATGATGAAAACGTTTCCAAAAAAGTATCTAGCTTCTCTTTCTTTTAGTGGGAAAAGAACAAGCTTGTTTTCAAGGTTATTGAAAAAGCTTCCCGTTCATTGTATTCTCTAAGCTGTAAGTGTTTAGTTTGGATACAAATATTTTTCGAAATCAATTTAAATATTCGCTGGTCTAAGTAGAAATAATTGCTATTAATTTAAAAAGAAAAACTGAGTAGCCTTAATGAAGGCTATGCCCCTGTTTACAGAGTATTTCAACTTTAGAGCAAAGATAGTGATTTTTTAAAGTCACGTATAACATAAAATAAGTAAATTTTTTGAAGCTCAGATAACACGTAATAATGTCCAACATTGTATCTACAATTTGCAAAAGGGGTCACACAAAACGAGTATTTCGTTTTCTCATGTGCTTCTGAAATAATACAAGATGTATATTCGAACATAAAAATAGCATAAACCAGACTTTTCACGTTCCAAAAGTTTTGATTACGTTTTTACTATTGGGTTATGCATTTGTTAAGAACTTCAAGATATTTTTGACGGAAAATTTGTTTTCTAATAAGTTGAACTTAACCGCATACACGTAATTATTTAAGCTAGACATTTCTTAGTTATAGAATATCGTACCTAAAGTTAGGAGGAGGGTTTCCTTGAGCAGTACAGATAAGGTGTATATCGGTTTCTCGGTAAGCTATAAACGAGGATAATACAGTTGGTACAAGGCGTGGAGGAACACTTCTTGTAGACTCTGAAAAAAAAAGAGTATTTAAGCCGTTTTTAATCACACTGTTTAATACTCATGTGGCATATTTGTATTTGAGCTGTTTAAACAAAAGCTATAATTCTTTTTTCTGGGGATAATCTACCAGATGAATAGATAGAAATGATTTAATTAAGTATTGAAATTGAACACTTGCAGGCAAGAATATGAAATAAGAGCAAAATTGGAACTTAAGACAAGAGAAAAAGAAAAAGATAGCACTCTCTAATTCGTGATAACATACCCTTCATCAGTTTTACTGTTTTATATATACTAATTTTCGCAACCACACTGTTACACAAATACGGAAAAATTATCGCAAGTAGAGCTGACAGCTACTAGATTTCTTAAAATAGCTATACTAAAATTTCAAATCTATAGAAATAGATATAATATCGAAAGGAATTGCGATGAAAGATTATTTCTTTGCCACAAACGACTCCTTATGTAAATTAGGAGGGAAAAGCAAATATTACCTGTGTGTATTTTTCCTAAACGACTCTGTCGGAGCGTATCTTGTACATACAGGCAAAAATCTTTCCTGACTTTCAGACATTTTATTTTTAGAAATATCACTGCATATGCTTTATGTATCGTTAGAGTGACAGAAACATTATAAGATATTTATATTTTTAGCTTTTAAGTTAAAGTACAGATATTATCAAAATGTGTATCATAAAGCTTGAAGTTATGTAATGTAAATATTTTATAAACCGTATTTAGCCCGCATTATTTCTTATGCATAAAACCAGTTACATGTTCATAAAATTCCAAATGCTCTTAATATTTTCTTACAAAGTAGTGTAAGCTAATATCGCTTAGTTAGTTTTGATACAAACATCATACCTATTGGGCGCGTATCTAAGATCGACTCTAAAAAGTTTCTCACGTAAGGACTAAGGCTAGCACGACGTTGTGGCGTAACTACTAACCATATACAATGCTAACAATATACTTAACCTCAAAATCTTTGTTTACGTTATACGTTTTATCTGTCGCTGTTTGCTCTGCAAGCGTGGGTAAATTTCTAAATAATGAACGTTCTTATTCTTTGGGAGGATAGATGACAAAATGTGGTTTCATTCAGTGAATTTAAAAAAAGAAAAAATGTTTCATGAAGAAAACTGGTACAAGAAAACAGTTTTAGCGATCGAAACGAGTCCGAAAATGATTATTCCTCTGAAGACGATATAAAGTTTGGGCAACGAATCGTAGGCTACGGAAACTTGGCAAAAAATATTTATTGCAAATATTAAAGATTCCAAAGAGTCGAATAAAACGGTGAAATATCGAGTGCTTGTGAACAACACACAAAGCTACGTGTTTCACCGTCCGATTCCTACGCCACAGCCCAAGATCCGTGCATCGAACTTTACCTTTATCTAAATAACAAAAACCTGTCAAGATGAATAAAAGTCCGAAAAAACTGCCTTCCGTACGAAAGTTAAGATAATGTTACTTAAAAATTCAAAATAGTATAGTTTAAAAAACACTTACTAAGCCTATGGTAATGGTTTTGGTGAATATAATGATACCACAGTTTATGATTCAAATGCCGACCCTCCAATTTGAAATTTGTGAAATCAGACGATGCAAAAAAGAAGTTCGGGTTGCTTGTTTCCGCTGTAGTATGTAGTATTCTGGTTTGTTTTGATACTTTGAAGATAATGAATGCTTCAATCATAAGGAGAAAAAAGACACGATTTTCAACACACTTGCAGAAAGCACTAATGACCTTGAAATAAGCACGAAAAATCCAGAACTCCAACAGTGAGGCGTAAATAAAGAAAATATAATACAAAGAGCCCAGAGTGGTTTTTGAGGAACAGGGAAGGAAAGGGAGGGGATATGGTTAAAATCTCAGAACACTCAAGAAAAAACAAGAGAAATTTAGGTAAGAATATTTTCATTATTTTATAGTTGGACATACCCTGATGACTAGGACAATGTACCGTGGTTGCTCTTTTCAGTCCCCTACCCCAAATTATATCAAAACGCTTTAAAGGTCATATGTCAGTTTGATGCCTAAATAATGCGCCGGCGAAAATACGAATGACAAAATCGGTAAATTTCCTTTACCCGGAACTTCCCTCGTTATGATTTTTTTTCATTTGTTAGGAATAGTGAAGTGTGACCCAATTTAGTACAGTACATAGTCACAGTATATGTGTTACATAATATACTGTCTTTTCAAAGACTTTTATTCAACGCCATTTTGTTCCGTCTCAATGGATTCCTACATATTTTACCAGTCTCTTTCTACCTGTGCAACACTTGACTTTTAGGTATAATTTAAAATAAATTCAATAAGTAGTTTTTACATTGACACATACCGCCATTTTGTTACGTCATATTGAATTCGCACCAGTTTATCCCATTTTCACATTTAATTTTGCTGCAAAATTTGTCAATTGAATAAATTTTTTTACGTTTATTTTCTAGCAATTTCTAAATGATTTTCGTTAACGAACCTCTTGTTGTTATATTAGAGTGGTGTATATTTGGGGTTAGGAGCCAATAAAAAAAAATAAAAGTCTTGTTTTAAATTGTCGTCGTTTCGCAAATTTCTTGTTGCATCCTCAGGACACACATAGATTCTATATCCTGCGCGAAACACTATTATCAGTCTTTACCTACTCCGTTGGTCCGCAGATATTTGCCAGATATTAAGTTTCTAAATTGTACAACAAGAAGATTTTTAATGGGTTTCAGGATATAAAATCTATGTGTCCTGAGGATGCAAAAATAAAGTTACGAAACGTCAACAATTTAAAAAGTCTTTTGCTTTCTTTTACTGAATCCTAACCCCAAATAATACACCACTCTAACATACCGTTACCGTTAGCAAAAACCATTTAGAAACCTAATATCTGGGAAATATCTGCGGACCAACGGACTAGGTAAAGACTGATAATATGGGTTTCATGCAGGATATATAATCTATATATGTGACCTGAGGATGCTACAATAAAGTTGTGAAACGCCGACTATTTAAAAAACTTACTTTTTTTACTGGATCCTAACCCCAAATAATACTCCATTCTCACATAACAACAAGAGGATCGTTAACGAAAAACACTTAGAAACATAATATCTATAAAATATGCCTGGAGGTAAAGACAGATTATGGATTCAATGCAGGATATAGTATCTATATATGTGTCCTGAGGATGCAGCATAAATTTCCGAAACGTCGACAATTTAAAAAATCCATTAAGTAGTTTTTTTAGGTTGAATATTTAAATATTTCATTATACAGCCATTTTATTCCGCCATCTTGGATTCGTACCAAAATTTTGTCAGTTGCTTCCAACATAATACTTGATGTTTGTGCAAAATTTGAAATAAATCGGATAAGTAGTTCTAGGGGCGCCAAAACGTGAAAATGTGTTAAACCTGAGAGGGTGATATTTTCACGATTACAAACATTTTATTATGCTGCCATTTTGTTTGGACATCTTGAATTAGTACCACAATTTTACTAGTTTATCCCTTTAACACAATTAGTTATGGCACACAATTTGAAATCAAACCATAATAATATATATATATATATATATATATATATATATATATATATATATATATATATATATATAATAAACAGTTTAATAATATAATTTATATACATAATAGATATAGGTAGTTTAATAGTCCTCCTCCTATTTGTATTAATCTAAATAGTATATTTAAATGTTTGTTTAGGTATATTAAAATAAAATAGATGTGTTTTACTTTAAAACAAGACTCAAATAGAGTCATTTGTAATAAACATGGCGAAACTCAACTCCCGTTAAAAAAATCACACGAAGATGCGTATCTACACATTTTTAAGTAAGAAACTTTTTGTTGTCGTTTCAATAACTACGTTAAACAGCAATTCTTGGGATTCCATAATTACAATTTGGTACTTGTATTGTAATATATAACAGTTCTACAGGCATTTTAGTGCCAATGAATTTCTTATTTCTTGTCTCCTGAAAAAAATTCCAGTTACGTCGTTTTGTGAGATAAGGGACCCGTTACATTGCACCTTGTGTGTCTTAACAACCATTAATCCTGTAGGCTAGTTATAAGTACCGAAAATACATTCGCATTTCAGAAGTATTTACAAGATAGTTATTAGGCCAAGTGTGTTTAAAGTAGTCAAAAGGATACACAACCCCTACAGGATGAAAACAATTTTGGACTTTTGAACCTAGTTTTACTTTTTTAAATCTGGTTTTAATTTTATGTTTTTTATCATAATTAGTCCTGGCTCCCTATATACCAAATAGGTAGCCGATATCATTACTTTTTCTTAGCATATTAATTGTAAACTCATTCAAGCATTTAATTTTTTCATAATGCATGTTAAAAATATTTAGACAATCATTTTAAGAAAAAGAGAGTCTGGTGTATATTTTGTTGGAGGTAGGAAGATGTGACACAATCTGCTTAGCAGGAAAATTTAAAATTACCTTAGGATCCATAGGGAATGCCAATATTTCGATGTCGCCAATGAACCCTAAGCCCTACTCATCATAATTTAAAACGTTTCGCAAGCTTTAACATTGTTGTAATCCTTTTTGAAGTTCGGGGAATGAGCTACGTGAATTTATCTAGAACAATAATAATCGCTTTCCCCTACTTTTAATTTGCAAAGAATTGAAGAAGAAAATAAGGTCTATTATTCGCTAAGGAAATTATTATTTTATCTCACAGGAGTTCAGTTACATATTAAAATTATAACTTCATTATTAAATGCATTCTAAGAAGTTGATATAGCATTTAAGAAAGTAATTGTAAGCCACTATAATATATTTTACAGAATTTGAAAATTTACAATTTAAATTAGTTTCGAGAGAATATTTAAATATAATCAATAGACTTATTAATCACATCATAAATCAATAAATTACCAAAACACGTTTGCGAATAAATGCAGTGCTGTTAAAAATTCATACAAAATTGAAATATTATGTATGTGGTGGCAAATCGTCATTTATCTATCTTATTGTTCGTTGATAAGAGGTTTAGAAGTTGGTAAAAATGCTACTTTTCGGAAAATGTGAATCCTTTACATATTAAAAAAAATGGTAATAGAGATCGCTACCCACATGTTTTAAATAGCAGTTTACATGTTTTAAATAACATGTACTGGTGGTCGTGCCTACAAAGACAACTTCTCTGAAATGTCTAGACCTTTTCCACATTTCTAGACTTTTAAATTAACACATTAAATATTACTGACATGTTAATAATTCAATATTTGTAATATGTATTAACCCAGATACGTCTGCAACTCTATTTCTCTTACTTGCCCAATATAAAGTTTCGAGATATCTACAAAGGTAATCATATTTTCGGGTTGCTTTCTTATAAATAGATAATCAAATATCTCGTATAGCGGAGTATCCCTTGAGATGTTTGCGAGTTACACAATTCTCTTTCCGACTTAAAAAACGAGAAGGATGTATCGGTTCCACCATAAATTCTTTTTTTATAACTTTGAGTTTAGAAATGTGTATGCAATCAATATTGTAATTTTTGTTATGATATCAAATAGAGCACTACAGAATAAAATAAAATCGGTAAATTTACTTTACCCGGAACTTCCCTCGTTATGATTTTTTTTTTATTTGTTAGGAATAGTGAAGTGTGACCCAATTTAGTTCAGTACATAGTCACAATATATATGTGTTACATATACTGTCTCTTCAAACATTTTTATTGTGCGCTATTTTGTTACATCATATTGGATTCCTATCAATATTTTACCAGTTTCTTTCTACCCATGCAACACTAGGGCATAATTTAAAATAAATTCAATAAGTAGTTTTTACAAAGACACATACCGCCCTTTTTTTACGTCATGTTGAATTCGTACCAGTTTTTCCCAATTTCACATTTAATTCTTCGGCAAAATTTAAACTCAATTGCACAAGATTTCTTTACGTTAATTTTTTAAAAAAATTATTTGACCGCCATTTTGATTCGCCATCTTAAATTCGTACCACAAAGTTACCAGTTTATCTCTATATCACGCTTTTTTTTGCACAAAAAGTGAAGTTACCTTAATAAGTATCATTTTCAGGCTGATTTTTTAAATATTTTATTAGGGCGTCCTTTTGTTTTGCTATCTTGGATTCATATCAAAACCTTTTCATTCCTATGTAACACTTGATTTTTGTTCAACGTTTGAGGTAAATTGGATAATTAGCTTTTTAGTAATATTTTTTTAACATTGTTCCCCCATATTGGATTTTTACCAAAATATTACCAGGTCATCCCCATGTGATCCTTAATGTTTGACTAGAACGTGATGTCAATTTGGTGAGACAGACAGACCGACAGACGGTCCGACGGAATTGATAAAACATATTTTTTGGCATCTAGGGACGCTAAAAAGTGAAGGTATGTAAAACCTGAGAGAGTGATTTTTATTACGATTGCGAATATTTTATTTGTCCGAATTAGTAATACAGTTTTACTAATTTGTCCCTATATCACAATTAGTTATGGCACACAATTTGAACACAATACATTAATTTTGTTTTAAGGCTGAATTTTAAAATATTTTATTATAGCGCTATTTTGTTCCGCCATCTTGGATTTGTGCCAAAATTTTTCCAACATTATATTTGATGTTTGTGCTATATTTAAGATACATTAGATAAGTAGTTTTTTTTAATACTTCACTAGGCCTTTTTGTTATATTGTATTTTTACCAAAATGTTACCAGGTCATCCCCATATGATCCTTAATTTTTGACCAAAATTTGAAGTCAATCGGGTGAATAGTTTTTTAGCTCTGCCGCGAACAGACAGATAGACAGACAGACCGACGGAATTGATAAAAAATATTTTTCGACATCTAGGGATCCTGAAACGTGAAGATCGAAAAAATCTCGGAGTGTGATTTTTTCACGATTACAATATTTCCCTTGTCCGAGGGAAGTACAAAGGCATGTTCCTGACTGAATAGATAATCTATGACTGTAAATTACTACAGCTGAATGTATATGTCATAGCATAGTTTTGATGGCGTTGATAAAATCTTAAGTTTTTATCAATATCCTAGAAATAAAACCGCTTAACTCATGATTGCTTTTATTGTTTAGTTAACTTATTAGCTTTCACATAAACACCACTTTAAACTCTTCTTTCGTTGAAAATTCTATTAAATCAAATAGGTTTTAAAATTTCTAATACCGAGACATTTCATAAATTCATACGTATACTAGAGAGAATACATAAAGACTTGATTGACTGGATCGTTACTTGATGAAAATCCATTATCAACAATGTAAATAAAACAATTTAAACTGTTTTAGACTTTCACTTTTATTCACAACTTGTGACATGTTTCGCTAGCACTGTAGTCAGACAAACGGTATTTAAACTAACAATTTGCCACATGAGCTTGGTTTTTATAAAACATATTTCTAGGTAAAGGTTTTTATGGCCCGCGAGAGTCCTAAATAACATCTGGACGCAGATTTCTCAACAAAGTAGGTTTAAAATAGGTGAATTATTCATATTTAAATGGTGGTTTAAAAGATACTGGGTGTTTTTGCGTTTATTAATTTCCATAGACTCTAAAAGTGACAATTCTTTACTTTTGTTTATTGTATGTAATATTTCAAAGTTTTCATCGTAAGCATGGTAACTATCTAACAAATGTTCGGCGTATGTTGAGTCTGTTTTATTTTTACTAAAACTTCTTTTATGTTCTGCTAGTCTCTGTTTAAAAGTTCTCCCAGTCTGGCCTATATAAACGTTTGGACATGATCCATAGTTTAACTTATAAACTCCGGATTTATTATTTTCATTTGTTTTTTCTTTGTTATTTTTTATAAATTTACTTAGATTATTATTTGTTTTAAATGGAATTGTAATGTTCTTTTTACGCAGTATACAAGCCACCTTTTCTGTAGGTTTACCGATATAAGTAAGTATTTTATATTTATTTTCTTCTTTGGGTGGTACAGAGCAAAATTCCTGTAAGTGTTTTTAATAGTTTTTTGATTTAAAATATTGTCAATTATTTTGGCATCATATCCATTGTTAACTGCTATTTGTTTAATTAGGTTTAATTCTTTTTGAAAAGTATTTTTGTTTAAAGGTATGCTAGTTTTTGTGCTAATGGGTGAATTGATTTGTTATTGATGGTTGTGTCGTTATGTGTAGGTTTGTGAAAAATTGGGTTTATTTTATTTTTTTCTTCCAAATTATGCATAAATATTTCAGTAAGAGTGGACTTAAACGGTTCCCCATAATAAGCCCAAAGAAGAAAATAAATATAAGACACTTACTTATATCGGTAAAGGTGGGTTCTATACTGCTAAAAAGAACATTAAAATTGTATTTAAAACAAATAATAATCTAAGTAAATTTATAAAAAGTAACAAAGAAAAAACAAATAAAAAATAAAATTGGCACTTTTAGAGTCTAGTGGAAATTAATAGAGGTAAAAACACCCAGTATCTCTTAAACGACCATTTAGATATGAATAATTCACCTCTTTTAAACCTATTTTGTCAGAAATTTCAGTCCAGATTCTATTTAGGACTCTCGTAGGCCGTAAAAGTCTTTACCTAGAAATATGTTTTATAAAAATCAAGCTCATTTAGCAAATTGTTAGTTGAAATACCGTTTGTCTGACAAAGCTACAGTGTTAGCGAAACATATGTCACAAGTTGTGAATAAAAGTGAAAATCTAAAACAGTTTAAAGTGTTTTATTTACATCAATACATAAATAGTTTTATAAGTATATCAAATCTTAAGGTATAAATGCCTGGTAAACGAACTTCATAAGTGTGGGTTTTAAGACGTCTAGATCAACATACTTAAAAAAAAATTAAATACCTCGTAATCACACATTCTAAATACTTTATTATTAATAGGTTGCCTGGATTAACACTCAAAAGAATTTGTTATAAACTGCATTAAAAAAATCTATTTTTGGTCTGAGTTGAAGATAGATGTTGATTTTTTTGTCAAAAGATGCGAGGACAGCCAAAAGACAACTTACAAAATTCGTATAATGTTATCCATTACATAGCAAAGAAGCTTGTATTGTTGCAAAATAATTTGTAGAGAAATTGTGTTCTAGGATACGGTATTCTACAGGAAACGGTTAAAGATCAAGGCACGGAATTTTTGGCAAATATTTTTAAGACTTCATGTAAATTGGAAGGCATAAACACTTTAAATTCAACTACATATCATCACGAGACTTTTGACGCTTTGGAAAATTTACACTAAGTGCATATTTACGAATTCGGGTGTCAAAACTACAGATAATTGGAGTACGTGGGTTCCATATTGGTGCTTTGCGTACAATAATATAGTATATTCTAAAACCAAATATGCACTCTATGAGCTTGTATTCGGAAAATTAGTTAATATACCTTCAAATCTTAAGGTATAAATGCCTGGTTAAAGGTATATAAACATTTTAAATAATACGCATGCTTATCCACAAAATTTAAGAGAATCCGAGAAATATGGACAAACTTTTACGTCTCAAATAAGAGTAATAGGTTTTAAAGGGGATTTATTGGAGGTAGATTCATTATATTACATGAAGAACTATATGATATTTTTTTAAATTTAAAATCAAATTGTCTTAAAAAGAATATCGCCATTTTCTCTCTGATTATATACAGGTGGTTTATAAAATCTGGAATAATCTATTTTTCAGGAAAATGAAATTTGTTTTCCGAAAACTCTCGCACCCGTCTATTTTTTTGCACTTAAACCTAGAAGTGACAAGTTAGATCTGGTCTCTATTCACTAGAAAGGCTGTAAATATATTTAATATTTAATTAAATTGGTTTTGTTACTACTTTAAGCAAATTTCCTCATATTTCATGTAATAAGCAAAACTCTACCAGTATTTCAAGAACTTTACCGAAAAAAAAGAGATTTTTTCCCAAAGCAAGCATTCTTCACCTGACAATGCAGTGCGGAACTATCTAACATTCTTTTGACCTCTAGTAAGGCTTTTATTAAAATTAGCATTCAGTAAAAATATATATGTGATTGGACGTTAAAAATAATTCAATTATTTAACAAAATTAGTTCAATTACTTGGAAAATTGTTCAGTTACTTGACCAAGTAATTGATTTATTCAGAAGTAATTCAACTACTCAGCTCAAAATCAATTACCAAATACAATTACTTTCTTGCTAGTAACTGATATTTAGTGATTTTAATTTAAAAAGTAATTCAATCGCGTTAATCCATTTACTAAAAAGTAATTGAGAGCGATTTTTCAACTACTGTAATTCAATGACCTACAGCTCTGTACAAGTAAGTATACGTTTAAACTAGCGTTTAATTTAGAAACGCAATCTACACTTGAATTCAGTCTATAGCGATAATTAATTCAAAGGTACGTGATTTAGATAAAAGACCAAAAACACACGGACGCTCTGAATTTATAAGGATTAACCTGGTTTCAGTTGGAGCACTATGCAACAGGTAAAATTAATCGCATTATAAGATTTTAACGTTTCATTAAATTAATTGTTTGCTCTCGAGTCCTCAGCGAAATATAGTTCCTTAATTGGTGTAAGATGTGTTTGCCTTTCACGTCGCATTACGGAAATCCTATTATACACATGATTAGCAGAATATTTCCATCTACACTGTGACCCAAATTAAAGTAACCCCTTTTTTAAACCTTAATAACTTTTTTAGTCTTACCCCAATTTAAATTATTTTTTGGTATAATATATATGTGGTAGTTAGACCGAATAATCGACTTCTGCTATTATTCTAATGTTGGGCAAATGATCTGCTCCGGTCAAAACTTTTGCCGCAGCCGAAGGTGCACGCTCCCAAATAAAAATTAACAATATTATATTTTGACGAATATGTGACACAATATTTAAAGCAATATTTGCTTTGGGATGTGTATATATATTTCAGCACTAGGAATCTAGACCTCAGGTGTACTTAACACAGGCTGCGACTGTTTTAAGTAAACTTTTTCTCAATTGTTGAGGATTCTTGGATATATTTGCAAAAATATAAAATACCGGAGTTATTTATTATTAAAAAAGCGCATACGAAACAAATTGTAATGAATCTATAAAAATACAAAAATGATATAAAATCCGTACGATATAAAAATAAATATAAATAAAACGTGTCGAAAACAAGGAATTTTAAACGATAACCGTAACTTACCTCAGGCGGACATGCAGTTATAAACTTCATGTACGATAATATTTAAAAAATCTATTTTTGGTCTGGGTTGAAGATAGATGAAAAGATGCGACGAGTACCGAAGACATAAGTACAGTAGATACAATAAGCAACCAATAATAATAATCTCTACAGCTAATTCAGCTTTCCAAAAAATGTTACTAACAATTCAATGTCAACTTACATCATCCGTTTAATGTTATCCATTACATAGCAAAGAAGCTTGTATTGTTGGAAAATAATTTGTAGAAAAATTGTGTGCTAGGATACAGTATTCCACAGGAAACGGTTAAAGATCAAGGCATAGAATTTTTGGCAAATATTTTAAAAACTTCATGTAAATTGGAAGGCATAAACACTTTAAATTCAACTGCATATCATCACGAAACTTTTGATGCTTTGGAAATTTTACATTAAGTGCATATTTACGAATTCGCGTGTCGAAACTACAGATATTTGGAGTACGTAGGTTCCATATTGGTGCTTTGCGTACAATAATATAGTATGTTCTTAAACCAAATATACACTCTACGAGCTTGTATTCGAAAAATTAGATAATATGCCTTCAAATATTCAAAATACTATCGACCAATTTTGATGCCTATCCTAGAGAATTGAGGTACACTTCAGACTGCTTGTAATAACGCGATAAATAATTTAGTTTTGTCAAAATACAAATGGAAAGAAACTAAAATTATGATAAGAACAGTAGTAACATGATACGGTGCATAACGTAGGAGATTAAGTATTAAATGAAAATATGAGTAAAATGTCACAATTTCCTTGTTATCCGGTTATCCGGTTTATTATTTGTAAGATTCGTATTTCTAATAGAAAGAAAATCTTACCAATAACTGTAAGATGAGCTGCTTGAGACCTCTTCCTTTCTTGAGTTAGCGAATGTATAGTTAGACAAGAGTACGTGGGCAAACTATCATCATGCCTGGCAGATCTAATTAGAAGTTCCCCTGTTCCATAAGTTACAACAATTCTTCCTCCTAAAAAAAAAAACAAAAAAAAATTATTAAAATTCCTTAAAGCAAGCAACAAATAAAACTATCATTTTGATGTTATAAATGGGAAGAACAACCCTCGGTTCTAAGCGTCTGTGTCAATGCACATTTATCTAAAAGTCTTATCAAATTTCACAATCGCTTATTTTTAAAATTTCGATTCAACTATCTTGAAATAAAAGCAATAGTTCATTTATATGTGGCATATTAAGAGCAAAGTTAAGATTAATCATAACATTTGCATTAAATTGATTTTGAAAATATTAATTACAACTCCTTTTTACCCTTTTTTTTAAGATTATCTTTTATAACATTCCAAGTAGTTATAACAATTTATATTTTTACTATCGTTAAACTTTTTCGTCTGTAAATTACCTTAATTTTTTCTTTAATACTTGGGTTTCAGATCGACAGAGTCAGAAACTCTAACCACACTGAACAAGTTATGTACCAAGTGGCCTTGTTCAATAAGATGTGGTGTATGTAACCCACTGTTTTTCTATTTATTCTTCTCCTCGAAGATATTTTTCCTGTGATATCTATGGAGCCAAATCGAAAGGCATAAAAATTACACAGTTTTGTCAAAATATTTTCTGAATCTGATTATGTGTAAATGTCATGACATTTTTTAGGCTTAATAACAAATCAACATAGCTTATATTTTCATCTATATGTAGATACATTAAATGAAGAAAGGCACGACAGTTAGGCTTTGTGGTTAGATATGGTATTATATATTGTTTTTACATTTAATACAATACTTTGATTATGGCAAGAATTAGTGTATAAGAGACTGAAAATTTCCTGGTTTACGGGAAAATCCAGAAAATAGTTGCCTCACTTTCAAATAAAATTAATGTTTTTGGCTGATTTTTATTAATATCTGCAACATCATAAAAAAATCTGCACAGGTTAGTTCGAAACCTTTAAGATAAATGTTATATCGGTTTGTTCATGACAAAACATCCTAAACGCCATAACTGCTGAAAACCAGGTTATAATAAGGTAAAAAATATTGTATGGGTGTCGTAAGCGATATAACCAATACACATTTTTCAAAAAGAGAATATCGTATGTTACCAATTATTATGAAAATGTAGGATTTTACTTAGTTGAATTATCTAAAACGCTTTTTAAATAAAACAATTATATTCCTGTAAATTTTAAAAGTTTTATATTTAAAAATACAGTTGGTATTAAAAAAATTATTGTTTCTTGTAACATATGACCCATGGCGTTTACCATGTCTTGCCAAAAAACCATCGATATCTTTATTTCTTGCTGCGAGTAAATCATGACGTTTTTAATTCACACAACACACGTTTCAAATATTCCGTCATAATTTCATGAAATTACCCGATACATTTTTAAAGTAATCTCGCACAAATTACGGTAAATTTTATAAAATCATTGCACGTATTTTAAGTTCGTTTATCTGGGGCGCTATGAAACCATTAAAATCAGGATTTAACTGGGTTAACTGCACAAAAAACACGAAATATGAAGGAGAATGTATCAGGGTAAATAAATATACTCGTCCAATCGGTTTTATAAAGTTCCACTATGCCGAAATTGTGTCGTTTATTTCAAACCGCAATTTATCGTATTTGACATGCCCTATTTAATTAGGATTTTCCAAATAAGCGTGCGTATCAATCTATCGTCGGCAATCCCCATGCAAGGGCCCATAGGATAAATAATCCGTTGTAGCTAATATCTGCCTTAAGTTCCGCTTTATCGTAACCCAAATGTTGGGTTAGGTATGTTTGCTTGCTTGTTATAATAGATCTGGTCTATTATTATACCACCTACAACGTTCCTCGAAATTTCGTCCTTGGACTTTGGAACGTCGCTCTTTTAAAACGGATGCAGGTAGACGGATGAATTTTGTTATGATTTTAGTAGATACCCGGGGTATATAGCGATGCCAACGATTGACGGTGAGTGTTCCGAGTAGCACGATGTAACAAAAAAAACTGAAAACTATGTGAATAAAAGTTATCTGGAAAACTATCGAACGAACCACTTACGTCTATGAATCTTGTCTTAGAGATACCAAGATCCTAAATAGGACTCTGTTGTTAGGCTACCGTACTCGTTCTCTGTGTTGACTTCTTACTAAAATTTGACCAGTTTAAAATTAGTTGAATAAAATGAGTTTTTACGCTGATTTTTACTTCTGTCGCAAAAGTAATGGTGAAAAAATAGCCCTCTCAGGTTTTTACAGGTCTTCACGTTTTAGCGTCCCTAAATGCCACAAAACATGTTTTCCCAATTCCGTTGGTCTGTCGGTCTGTCTATACGCGGCTTAGCTTTTTTTAGATTGACTTGGTATAAATCCAATATGATAGAAAAAAATGGAAACCTAGTGAAATGTTAAAAAAATATTCCTAGAAAACTACTTAACCAATTTACCCGAATTTTGCAATTAAATCAAATGTTACGTGGAAATCAACTGATAAAATTTTGGTGCGAATCCAAGATGGCGAAACAAAATGGCGGCCTAGTGAAATGTTAAAAAATATTACCAAAAAACTGCTCATCCAATTTACCCGAAATTCTGGACAAAAATCAAGTATTCCGTAGATATCAATTGGTAACTTATTAGAGTGATTTCAAAATATGTGCAAGAATTAAATGTGATATATAGATAAGCTGGTAAAACGGTGATACGAATTCAAAATGGCACAATAAAATGTTTATAATGGTGAAAAAAAATCCCGTTCAAATTTTTACATAGCTTTAAGTTTTAGTGTTTCTTGATCCCAAATCTCAAATCCGTCGGTCTGTCTGTCCGTTTACGGCATTGCTAAAAAACTGCTTACCCGATCGACTTCAAATTTTGGTCAAAAATTAAAGGTTTTATGGGTATGACCTGGTAAAATTTTGGTAAATATCTAATACGGCGTCCTGGTGAAATGTCAAAAAAAAATATTATTAAAAAACTAATTATCCAAGTACCTCAAATTTTGCAACAAATCAAGTGTTACATAGAAATGAACTGGTAATATTATGGTATCAATCCAAGATGGCGGCCTAATAAGATATTTAAAAATCAGACTGAAAAACTACTTACTAGATTAATTTCAAATTATGTGCAAGCATTAAGTGTGATAGATAGAAAAACTTGTAAAATTGTGCTAAGAATTCAAAATGGTAGAACAAAATGGCCACCAAATAAAATGTTTAAAAAATAAACGTAAAAAAATTTTCTTATTCAACTGACTTTAAATTTTTCACAAAAATTAATGTGATATAGGAATAAACTGGTATAAATTCAACATCACGGAATAAAAGGGCGGTCTTAAAAAATCAGTGTAAAAACTACTTACTCAATGTATTTTAAATTATGTCTAAAAATTAAGTGCGGCATAGGTAGAAAAACTGATAAAATATTAATCATCGAATATGGTGGAACAAAATAGCGCCCAATAAAAATGTTTGAAAAGATAGTATATGTATATGTGTTACTAAATGACTATGTGGGGAACTAAATTGGGTCACATTTCACTATTCCTAATAAGACAGAAATATTAATTACTAGGGAAGTTCCGGGTAAAGGAAATTTACCGATTTTTTAAATATTTAAATAGCAACCATTTTGTTTCGCTAATTGGGATTCATACGAAATGTTTACCTGTTCATTCTTATATCAGCCTTGGTTTTTGTACTTGATGTCATTTTTTGTGCAAAATGTTTTTGAACTTGATGTCATTTTTTGTGCAAAATTAAGTCAAACAATTCGTTTCGTACTTTGATATTTAAATATTTTATTGGACAGCCATTTTTTTCCGCCATAGTACATTCATACCAAAGTCTCACTAATTCATTTGAATTTGAAAATGCAGATTTCTAACACTGTTTTTTTTTACATTTTATTAGGCCACTATTGCGTTCGCCATCTTGGATTCATACCAACATTTTAGTAATTCATTCCTATATCACTCTAAATTTTTGTGCCAGATTTGAGGTCAATTGAATAAGAAGTTCTGTTACACTTATTTTGTAAACATTTTATTAGGCAGCTCGTTGATTTCGCTATGTTGGATTTTTACCAAAATGTTAAGGTTTCATCCACATATTGCTCTTAATTTTTTTCTAGAATTAGAAGTCAATCTGGTAACTACCAGTAACCGACATAGACCGACGGAAATGAAAAAATATGTTTTAGTATTTTGCAATCAGAAAGATGTCTTCTCAATATGTAAAGTAGTGTCTTACTGACCCTCTTTTCACAAAAATGGTGCGCGTGTAATTCCACTTTTGTCATGCACGGTCACCAACCTGAAAATGATCAACAGTAATTATAAATATAACATTTAATCTCGCTCGCCCTATCTAGGGACTTTAAAACGTGAAGATCGGTAAAAATCTGGGAGGGTGATTTGTTAAGAGGGAAAAAACAAATTATACTATAAAACACTATAGATAATTATCAGTCGAAATGTAACAAAACAATCAACCTAGTACGTCCTGTATATGTCCAGAGTAAAGACCATTTTATCGTTTTTTTTTATTTGTCCACACCACATCGCTTTATTTATTTCAGTTTTTCTTGTTTCCACATGCCGACAGAGACTGTAGAGAAAATGTATTTCTTAAAAAGTTACGCCGTACCGTAAAACAGCACGCAAGATAAACTGAGGATTACCGAAATTCTATAATGCTTTCAAGTATCGGGTTACGTGGCGGAGATAACAAAGCTTGCTTTCGAAGGTATTAGGGGGGATTCCGCTTCTAAGCTCAGCCGAACTACTTATTGGTTGAATTATCTAAAGAAATATTATTTAGAAAAATCTTTTTAATACTTTCCACTACCCAATTCTAATATTAAAAAGTTGTTATTTACTGTCAATTGTACAGGTTGCAGCCCTAGTAAATTTAGTTTATGTACTTAGCATTGTCTTTACATAAAATATACCACAAAGTTTCGATAAAGTATAATATATGGACTGTAAAACCACGACTTTATACAGGGTGTCCCAGAATATTTTTCAGCCCATGTATCCGAAAAAACATACAAAAAAAAACGGTAAATTCTAACAGATGGATAGGTCGGGGCGGATCACAGCCATGCCCCCCTAGATCACCAGTTTTAAACAGTTTAGATTTGTTCCTGGGAGGTCATCTTAAAGCTTTAGTGTGTAAAACAGCAGCAAATATAGTACATCGCACGGATCTGATGCCCCGATAAAAGAGGGAGGTTTGTCAAAAGCAGGCCTTTCTATGGCTATTTAGGGTTTTAGCCAATCATCAATGAGTAATGCGCCGTTTCCATAGATACTTGCATTCTTTTCATAGCCCCTGATTCGCGCGTCAAACTTAACTGTAGATGATTTAAGAAATAGAATAATTCGCGAATTTGATACTATTAGAAATCCTGGCTGATATTTGAAAGAGTACGGGCATCAATGAGAAGAAGAGCGCAGGCGTGAATAATGGGTGAAGGCGGTTATTTTCAACAATTATTGTTGTGTTGATGATGTGGATGAAAAACTGATTTTTCTTTAAATTTTACACCCTATGTCTTTAAAATAAAACAATTTAGGGCACATAGTAATAATAACTCTCTATCATGGAAAAAGACAAGGAATAACCTCCTCCAATAGTTAGGATTAGGTTTAGATTTTGCTATCTCTTGCATCGGTTTCTTCAGATACAATTCATTCAAGAACGGTTGCTCGTAGCGACTTTTACCAAGTAAGCCTTTTTTACGTTAAAATAACAGGGAAATATATTTTCTTACTTAAAAATCTAATACAAGCACGTACAAAAAACTTATGACCCCTCAAAATAGTAAAAAGCATGCAAGTGGCGCCCCGTACAAGTACGGGTCATACTAAGATAAAATTCAAATTTATCATGCCAAAAAATCCTCAGATATAAATTTTCACTCAAATATCGACTTTATTCCAAATATTATTTAGAATAAACAAAAAATAAATAGTATAGTTAAAAAATATTTTTATAAATGTACCAAAACAAAAAAAAATTGCGGTATTTCACCGTTCTTTAAATAAAATTGTTTTTTTTTTGTGCTTAGGGGACTGCTTTTAGGGTTACCCCGTACAGGCATATTTTGTTCAAATTTACATAATCGATAAAAAATCGAAACATGTATCCCAAATATTTCTGTTTTAATTTGACTGATATCGGATTGCGCATTCCTAAAATATGATATTTTTTGCATTTTTATACCTCTTGTCTAGTACAGAATTCAGGAGGGGAGGGGTTAAAATTTTGCATTGCTAAATGAAAATCTATAATTCGTATCTTAGTTTGTTTACCGGTCTTTCTGGTGGTATACATTTTAGGTGTTATTTTGCAATCACTATTATATTATTATTAGTATTTTATTACATTATTTACATAGCCTATAAAAAAAGAAACTCTGTCATTTATTATTTTCCTTCAGAAAAACAGGGTCTTATTTCAAGAAATCGAATTTTACCGAATATTCAAATATTTTTTGGTCACCATTTTGTTTTGACATACATGATTCGCACTAAAATCTTACCAGTAGATCTCTATACTTGATGTTTGTGCAAAATTCCAATTGGTATAAGTAGTATTTTGGTACTGAATTTTTTAACAATTCCTTAGTCGGCCATTTTGTTCCGCTATAATGCCCATACACAAAAAATTTTTCAATTCATTTCTATATAACATTTTATTTTTATGCAAAATTTGACGCCTATTTGATAAGGATTTTCTTAATAATAATTGTTTAACATTTTGTGAGGCCGCCATTTTGTACCGCCGTATTGGATTTGTAATCGTTTTATCCAGATATTAATCATCATTTTTGACAAAAATTGAAATCAATCAGATAGGTAATTTTTGGGCTATGCCAGTTACAGACAAAACTACAAAACAACGAAAACGACAGACTGATGAAAATGGGACACGTTTTTCGGAATCCAGGAACCCTAAAACGCAAATATCCGCAAAAGTCTCGGAGGGTGCTTTTTTTCACGATTACAATACTGCCCTCTTACGAAGGAATTAATAGTTCATTATTTCACGAACGTTGTTAGTTTTATTTTTATTTTAAATAAAGCACCGTGTATATTACATATCTATTAAATGGGTTTCTTCTGGTGGATTTTAAATATCCAATATTTGATACCTTTACTTTTCAAGACAACCCAGAACATTAACAAAAACCTTATACAGGGTGTCGCAGAATGTACTTCTGCGCATATATCCGAAAGAACATACAAAAATAGATAAAACAAAAAATTATTGATAGCTAATTTGCTACAAACGAGTACCATCACTATTATTTCGCGAACGTTTTTATTTTAATTTTAAATAGAACACAATGTATGTTACATATCTCTCAAATTGGTATTTGTGGATTTTAAATCTCCCAGACCGACAGACAACTAAAAGCACTTACAAAAACCCCGTCATAAGAGACAGAGAAAGACTTTTATTAGACCTAGACTCAAGGGGCGCATGACATACCCCATCCGTACAGGAGATTTGAGTTTTTTAATGAAAGTACTTTATATAGATAGTAAAAAACCGAATGTTAGCCAGTGGTCAACTTCACTTGGACAGCTAGTCAATAATTCGAAAGAAAACTGATTTCTTTACCTCACTATGACACTTGCGTAATTTTGGGATCTAATGAAGAGCCTTTTTAGGCAGATTATTACAAACATATTTTGAAATAGCGTCGTTGCGATTTTCAGCATTATATTTTAGCTCAGGTAAACCTAGTAATTACCTTAATATATGCAACTGGACGTTGGACGGAGCACATTCGGTAAAAATTAATTACAATTTAGAAGAAATGGAATTATTAAAAATTACAAAAAAAAAGTTAAAATTGCAACGTCACACTGATTTTCTGATATTTAACAAGTCGTTCTTAAAATGCAGCTAGATGTCCAAAATATCTAGAGATATAAGCAGCAGTAATCAAATTTAATGATACACGTGAATTGTACAAGTTTTACACAAGTTTGACACGTACCTTTTCAAGGCACTGTATTACGTACAATAAGGAATCTACTCATTCGGTAATAATAAAAGCAGATTCTTTAAGGATGCAGCTTTCTCACCTATAAATTTGAACTACAGTGTTCAAGACACTAACCTCAAGGAGAAAATTACACAATATATGTAATCCGTTATATCCTGACTACACCGAATTGGATCAAGAAAATATTTAAAAAAAAAAGTGGAAAAAGTGGTTCTTTTGATATAATTTATAGTGTACTCTAGTTTTCAATTTTCATTTTGTACAAGGGTATTGCATATCAGACTTTAACCAAGGATTAAGAGTTAGGCTGTATCAAAATGACATTACTTTCACTTGCGATTTTATGAGATATCTTCAGGAATCTTCAGTGCACAAGATCAAAACACTATAGAATAAACTCCGGTGAGCAGAGTTCAAGTATTAATACGCGACTTGTGCTCACCGATGCCTGACCCTGTACTGATTGGTTTCCACGCATGATCTCGAGGAAATTGTTCTAAGCTCTGTCCCTTTACAACCTAAATATTGAAATATGATAATTCAACCAGATAGTGCAATTCCCTTCCTTGATATGGTAGTACAAAAGAAAGAGGTACCTTAGGTCATTTTGTTTGCAGGAAATCGACACTTACGAATAGGTATTTAAATTTCAGCTCTCACTATCAGAAACAGTTGGTTATAAATTCATTAGTATTTTCGATTAAAATGCGAAAATAAGGATTGGTTAACATTTCACGGCTTTGGTCAATTAAGAAATCATGGTTTTTGGGATTAGACCATGTCAAATTGGAATTACTATCCGACGTTTCGCCTTCGATTGCACAAGGCATCTTCAGGGATCTTTACTCCACGAGATCTGATTAATTCAGTGTTCAGATCTCGTGGAGTAAAGATCCCTGAAAATACCTCGCGCAATCGAAGGCGAAACGTCGGATAGTAATTCCAATTTGACACAGCCTCATCCCAAGAACCATAATTTCTTAAAAAAAAAAGGATTGGTTGCTTAAAATCATTAAGGTGTTCTCATTGTATTACTGATTAGCGTGCGAAACAGCAAAACATATACATATATGCGTAGTTAAATAAAATTCAATAAGGTGATTTAAATTATGTCTATACTAAATTTTTCTCTTCCATTAATAATATTTTTTATAAAATAGGTATATATAAAAAATAAAATTAGTATCCTGTTCTTATTTTCTTTAAGTGTAATATTTTAATTCTAGTAGTCATTGTTACGGTACTACCCTCTCTATAAGAGCGAAAACGTAGAATCAGAATCATTCGACAGGAATGAGTTCTCCTGACTAGATCAAGGCGAAGACCTCCAGGTATTAACCTGTGGGCACATACAGAAGCGAAAATCTGCATGTTAGTATATTTGTAAGTGCGGTACCCAAAGCAAAGTCCTCCAGGTAGTAACTCTGTGGGGCATATAAGAAGCGAAAGCCTGTCTGATAGCATATATACAGGTACGCTGCCCTAGTGAAGTAGAAGTTTTATGGTCGGGAGATACCGTTTTAGTTTTGGAGGTTACGCTACCTTCTAACGTTTTGCATTTGTGGGATATCCTATTTTATTTGTGTTTACCTGAATCCTTCGCGTTAGAGGGCCAGGAAGCCACGATCAAAGGTGAGTGGTACCTGTGCTCTGCGGGAGAGGTTTGCCACCTTGGTTCTCGCCACTAAGCGCTTGGCTTTCCCTCAAGAGAAATAATAAGTGATGTAATAGATCGTAGCGCATCTAAGTAAACCAAGTGCCACAGTATCCCGTGGGAGCGAGTGCCATCGATATTTCTCCTAGAATCTAACTGGGGTCATACCAACATACATCCCTACAAACCGCGGACTCCAGAATCCATATGGGACAACTGGGAAAATAGGGATAAAGTGGGACTTTGATGACAGAGCATACTTACCAGACATGAGTCGGGAAAAAACATCGCAGAGTGATAGAAATGCCATCTGATTTCTAACAAGACAAGGGCAGAGTCGTTCTACACAAAGAATATCCATGCCCCGGAGACACTGAAAAGTATACAGCACAAATCAGGATTCCGGGATAAAGATAGGAAAGTTAGTGGAAGAAGCAGAGAATTATATTCATCAGTTCAAGGGTGCATAAAAGCAAAAGGCAAGAAGTGCCATTAGGTTTTCCTAAGAGATAACACACTATTAACCTTCAGGAATACCTTACCAGACCAGAAGTCCCTGTTTTCATATTGGGATAGTCGGGAATTAATTAGAGATAAAGGGGAGTGATACACATAAAACTGTGACCGTGACATTGCTCCCTTTAATTAGTTCCCTAGCGCGAAGTTTAGTAGTGCCATCCGGTTTCTCGACGGGAATACATTTAGGACATCCCAAGGGATCGGCCCAAAAACCCGCAGAATTCTAGAAATAATATGGGGCAAGTCAGAAATTAGGGTTAAAGGGGAGAGATACGTACGAAACTGAGACAATGTTCCCTTTAATTAATTCCTCAGTCCGGAGTTTACTAGAGCCAGCCAGTTTCTCGACGGGAATTCAGGACATCCCCCACAGATCTGCCCAAAACCCGCAGGACCTTAGACACCATATAGCGTAAGTCAGGAAAAGGGTGAGAAGGAAGAAAAGTATAAAAATCAACTATACTTACCTGGATATCACCAAAAGCTCCATACAACGTTTCGACCAGACCTGACCATCATCAGGGTTTCTACAATGAGGGGAACAGAGGACACAGTTGATATAGAAAGAAGGGAACAAAGAAACAGGGCTATACACGGGTTAACACCGATGGTGCACTTAAATTTAAATGAAACCAGAGTTAACCAAAATATGAATGTTTCCCAACACAGGAGGAAGGAACAGATGTGTGCAGGACCACCAGAAAGTCAGGCAGAGGCCAAGGATGTAAGTAGAGATATAATTTCAGTTGTAGGGTTACGATAAAACGGCCAGCTAAGTTAAGATTGAAATTTTTGTCCAGTATTCAACAGTATTTAGATCCATGTGTATAACTGAAAGAATAAAAAAGAACAAATTGTTTTATAGTACAGGCTATACCAGAAGAAGCATTGTTTATACCATAAAAAAGTTTTTTAGATCCGATTCTATTTTGCTAAGATATACCGGGTTAAAAGGACCCTATATTTTTGTTGGTGCGGGTAGTGTACAGGGTGTTCAAAGTTGATAAAAAAATTCTTTGTTTTAAATATGTCAAAAAAATGTCGATTATTTTTACATTTTTATGTTCAGAGAAATGTTTAGAATGGAAAACAAAACAAAGTTTTCATGTAACTACATACATAACATCTTGGATTCATACCAAAATGTTACTAGTTCTTTTCTATGTAAAACTTGGTTTTTGTGCAAAATTTAAAGTAGTTTGGATAATGAGTTTTTTTACTGATAATTTTTTTTAACATTTCACCTGGCCGCCATTGTGTTCCGCCATATTGGATATTTACCAAAATGTTACTAGGTCATCCCCATAAGAGCTTTCATTTTTGCCCAAATTTTGAAGTCAATCGGGTAAGTAGTTTCTTCAGCTATGCCGGAAACTGACAGACATACAGACGGGCAGACCAGATTGGAAAACATTTTTTTTGGCATCTAAAAACTACGTAAAACTTTGGATGGGTATTTTTTTTCGATTACCAACATTTTATTTTTATCTATTATCACACTTAGTTTTTGCCCAGTATTTGAAATCAATCTAATAAGTAGTTTTTTCATTCTATTTTTTTTAAATATTTTATTAGGCCGCCATTTTCTTTGGCGACATCTCATCAATTTCTACGCAATACTTGATTTTTGTGCAAAATTTCAGATAAATTGGGTGCGTAGTTTTTTAGTAATAATTTTTTGAACATTTCATTAGGCTCACATGCCGTTCCGCCATATTGAATTTATACCAAAATGTAACCACTTCATTCCCTTATGATCCTTGATTTTTGACCAAAATTTTGAGTTAACCGGATAAATAGTTTTTGAGCTATGCCGCATACAGACAGACCGACAGATCGATGGAACTGAGAAAACAATTTTTTTGATATCTGGGGACCATAACGATTACAATACTTTCCTTTTACGAGGGAAGGAAAACGCCTACAGTACAGGATTTCAAATAAAACATATAATTTCTACTCATCCAACGAACACTGTCGCAACTCAGTCTTTTGCACTTTTGAGTTATATAGGCGAAAATTTCTATTAGACCGATAATTTTCCGCGAACAAAATCTTATCTCATAATATTATAAGGCGGCAACCAAAATTACAATATTCGTGTGTGTCGTATATATAGTAATAATAATATAATAAAATAATAAAATAATATTTTTGCATCGAAAATAGTCGTATATTGAGTTACTACAGTTTTCATAGGCACTTTTATAGGAAGGGTAGGTCCTATTTATAGTTACGACAGTTTAACGTTCCTATTTTTAGGTTACAGTTTTAAAAAGTGTGTTTAAGTGTAGTACAGAAAATGATGTCTCGACTTAAACTTATTTTAAAATTAGGGGAAAAAGCGTATAATAGCGAGAGTAGTGATGATAACCTGCGTCTCGGTAAGCAAAAATAAAAAAATACCGCATCAAACGTAATAAGTAGATAACATAAAGCCGCAATATGGAACAACTTAATCCTATATAAACAGTATTGATCTTGCCGGATGCTCCACTGGTAGGTATTAATGATATCAGGATTGGAACTTTAAATTTACATAAAAATTGTTTTAGGAGAAAAAACTAATGAGAATACCGAAAGAAGTAAATGGCTTAATACTAACATTACAAAACAAAGTCAGAATGAGACTGATGGTCTCTTTGACGCAAACTCAGATATGGATTCAGATTTTATACCATCTCCTATAGATAATAACGGAAATAGACAAGCTGACATTTCTAAACGTAAAAGAAAACTAACAAAATTCAAAATATAGCAAAATAACTATCAACAAATATCCAGGAGTAGTCAGATGTGAAGGCCAAAACTCTTTTTAATCTCGGGCTTTACCACGAAAATCGAAGAGGAAAAAAATTAAGGCAAGGAAGTAGTTCAAGATGAGTGCCGGTTAAAATGCTTCACAATGATACACGTAAAAAAGAAAAGACCATACT
The DNA here is from genome assembly GCA_030620095.1 of Kuschelorhynchus macadamiae. Lineage (NCBI taxonomy): Eukaryota > Metazoa > Arthropoda > Insecta > Coleoptera > Curculionidae > Kuschelorhynchus > Kuschelorhynchus macadamiae. The sequence continues at coordinate 148,493 of JAUTXW010001117.1, read as the reverse complement.
TCTCAAGGAATTTTGGAAATTAAACGATCATCTAAGGCAGTGTGAATATATTGCTTGATATGTGAAACAAGAACATAAGAAGCCACTGATAGTAACTACATTCGCTAATTCCCAGAATCGAAGGAGTTACTCTCAAGAATATTATTTTTATGTAACTTTTGTTGGCTGAATGCAGCATTTTAAATTCATTCCCAAATTTGTGATTTGTTTCTACTAAGTATTTTAAATAATTAGAATCTGTTTTTTGTTTAATAGGTGATGTTTTGCGTTTATAAGAAGATCCACCTTTTACAAATATATACTTTTTCCCAAGAACTACATTTTAATTCATATTCCCCAGATTTTTGGTCCTTATTTGGATTAGGTTTGTTATTTTTAATATATATATATATATATATATATATATATATATATATATATATATATATATATATATATATATATATATATATATATATATATAGATATAAAAGTTACAAGTTAAATTGGAAAGTCTAGAAATTAATAAGAGGAAAAACCGTAATATTTTATTGAACGATCAAATCGACATAAACGGTTCCACAATGTTGAACCTTTATATATAATATCTACATGGGTTAAGTAGGCAGGCACTTTACTCCTTTATTATTGTTAAAAATTCCAGTTTTAGTATCAGTCTTGAGTTGGTTTTTGAAAAAGACACAGAGTGTAAAAAATAGTTTGTTGTTTATTTAGTATACTAGTTAGTACAAAAATATAATAATACCATTTTTCACTTCAGAGTTAATTTGAGTCATCACTAAGCACTAATTCTTCAATTTCATTATTGTCCCTCGATCAGTATTACTTGAGCAACAGCTTTTCTAAAACGGTTGGTACAAAACAATCAATTTTTTTTCATCTATCGGCAACGGTCTGTTGTAGAGTTTAAGTTTTTCGACTTGCTAATACTAAAAGACCGGCCTTTGCATTTTACATGAATTGTAATATCAATTATCGTCGTACTTAAACAGCATGGTATTTGATTATTCAAACAAAAGGTTGCCTCTATCATTGGGCTAACTTTGAGTAACTTTTTGTCATTATCGATTTTCCAGTTTTCAGTTTCTATTAATACTTTAAAATTAAAACAAATCTTGAGAGATTTCTATGACGTTATAAATCTTTCCAGTTGTTTTAGACATTCGCATTAGAGTAATCCATTGTTCAGGCACATTCAAAATATACTGGCGTTTTTTAGCATTCTTTTTACTGTATATAGCCATTTTTAAGAAAATGATACGTCATGTCAACTTGAAATAATTCAGTAGCAAATTCATAAACATCAGAAAAACAAAGTGGTTACGGTTTTGTCCGGCGCATATTATCCGAGCAAAATTTTATTACTTGTACACCTTTGTTGCTTTGTACCTCTATGAACTTCCAAAGGCAATTTGCTGTTACATTTGGTCGAAAATTATTAGCCGCAAAGTTGTAAGTTGAGTATTAGATGTTAGATTATTTGGTAATTAAGACTTTTTGCAAGTCAAAGGCAACAAGACAAACACTCTTGTCATTCACTTCAATTCCTTTATCTAAATCTTTTATATTTCTAACAGACTATTTATTTTCCAAGGGCCGACCGTATTGTTCGCTTAATTTCTCTTTGTCAAATTCTGTAAGTAAAAACTGAGCCAACCTCAGACTGGTCCTTTTATGGTTTATAGAAATCTATATTAAATTAATTGTTAAATACATCTCTATACTGTCGAGAACTTGCATTACTAGGGGCTGTGTTTTCTTTGCATTAATCCGTGAACAATCTATTCATCTTTTGTATGCTTAATCTCTTTTTAAGTTATATTATTTGCAAATTTTTCCGTATGTAATGTGAAGGCACCAGTGGAAATAAGTTAAGTTAGTACTAGCTGACCCGGCAGACCTTGTTCTGCATTTTCAGTTAGATACCGCGATGAGTTTCAAGTGGAATTATAAGAATACGAGACAACGTCCAAAAATGTACAAAAATATAAAAAACAGTGTTGAAAGGTCTCGATAACCAAACGATCATTAACAAAAATCATGTAAATCAGTGCAGTACAACTCTCTCACGAACTTGCTGACCAATTTGTCTTAGTGTTTTAAATATATAGATGGTTTCTTATGCTGTTTTTAACTGCTGAGGATATTTTGTGATGCCTAGTATTAATATTTCCAGGCTTACCTTCTTCTAGAGATTCTTCTTCTTATAGTTTACTTAAAGTTGTCGTTGCCTATATCTCTGAAATAATAAGCGTTTTTAAAAACATTGTTTTGCAGATACGTATTGGCCCTTTGCTTACATAAAAATAATATTCTTGAGAGTAACTCCTCCGATTCTGGGAACTAGCGGTTATAGTTACTATCAGTGGCTTCTTATGTACTTGCTTCACATATCAAGCAATACATTCACACTGCCTTAGATTATCGTCTAGTTTCCAAAATTCCTTGAAAAGTATGGCCTTTTCTTGTTTACGTGTATCATTGTGAAGCATTTTAACCGGCACTTATCTTGAACTACTTCCTTGCCTTAACCTTTTTCCTCTTCGATATTCGTGGTAAAGCCCGAGATTAAAAAGTGTTTTGGACTTCACATCTGACTACTCCTTGATATTTGTTGATAGTTATTTTGCTATATTTTACATTTTATTAGTTTTCTTTTACGTTTAGAAATGTTAGCTTGTCTATTTCCATTATTATCTATAGGAGATGGTATAAAATCTGGATCCATATTGGAGCTTGCGTCAAAGAGTCCATCAGTCTCATTCTGACTTTGCTTTGTAATGTTAGTATTAAGCCATTTACTTCTTTTGGTATCCTCTTTAGTTTTTCTCTCCTAAAACAATTTTTATGTAAATTTAAAGTTCCAATCCTGATATCATTAATATCTACCAGTGGAACATCCAGCAAGATCAATACTCTTCACATAGGATTAAGTTGTTCCATATTGCGGCATTATGTTATCTACTTATTACGCTTGATGCGGTATTTTTATATTTATACTTACAGAGACGCAGGTTATCATTACTACTCTCGCTATTATACGCCTTTTCTCCTAATTTTAAAATAAGTTTAAGTCGAATTTAACTGTCGTAAATATAAATAGGACCTACCCTTCCTATAAAAGTGCCTACGAAAACCGTAGTAACTCAATATACGACTATTTTCGATGCAAAAATACTATTTTATTATTTTATTATATTATTATTACTATATATACGACACACACGAATAATGTAATTTTGGTTGCCGCCTTATAATATTATGAGATAGGATTTTGTGCACGGAAAATTATCGGTTTAATAGAAATTTTCGCCTATATAACTAAAAATTGCAAAAGATTGAGTTGCGACAGTGTTCGTTGGATGAGTCGAAATTATGTTTTAATTGCCACTTTATACCCCCAATCAAACTATAAATCGTCAAATGTTTTATTTGAAATCCTGTACTGTAGGCGTTTTTACTTCCGTGAAAGGAAAGTATTATAATCGTTATGGTCCCTAGATATCAAAAAAATTATTTCCTCAATTCCATCGATCTGTCGGTCTGTCTGTATGTGGCATAGCTCAAAAACTATTTTTGGTCCTTATTTGGATTAGATTTGTTATTTTTAATATATATATATATATATATATATATATATATATATATATATATATATATATATATATATATATATATATATATATATATATATATATATATATATATATATATATATATATATATATATATATATATATATATATATATATATATATATATATATATATATATATATATATATATATATATATATATATATATATGTATATATATATATATATATATATATATATACATATATATGTATATATATATATATATATATATATATATATATATATATATATATATATATATATATTATATATATCTAATATTTGTACAAAAACCTACTTTATGATTTGTTTTTTTTAAGATATTATTTCCCTATTTTAGTGCTAACATTTTCCATACATGTTAATGTGATAAACTTAATATTGTATTTTGTATTAAAATTAAGATTAACCAAATCGAGTGCTTTTTTATATTGTTTTTTATTTACAATTTTGTCTATCATGGTTACGTCATAACCATTATTAACTGTAATCTTTTCCATAATATTAAGTTCTTTGTTATATTTTTTTATTAAAAAAGATACATTAATTAAACGATATACAAAACTATGAAAAGCTGCTATCTTATGTGTGCATGGGTGGTTTGATGTATTATGTATTGATATACCTTTATACGATGGTTTGTGATAAATTTCAAAATCATGTTTATTATTATTGTTCCTGATTTTTAAATCTAAAAAGTTTATGGGCTTATTTGGTTCTAATTCTAAATTTATTAATAGAATTTAGAATGTTGACGATATTTTGGCTTGTTTCACAGGCACAGAGAGACAACTTAACCCTTTGTAAATTATATTAATAAATTACATATAAATAAAAGATTTACCTTACAATTAAAATAAAATAAATCCATACACTTTTTAGATTTAAAAATCAGGAACAATAATAATAAAACCCGTTATTCAAATGTATTACAACCACCGTATCCAGATATAACAATACATAACACATCACACCACCCATTCACATAACATAAAAATATAAGATTTACTTTAGAATTCGATCACAATAAGTCCATCAACTTTTTAGGTTCAAAAATCAAGAACAATAATAATAAACACAATTTTGAAATGTATCACAAACCATCGTATACAGATATAACAATACATAATACATCAAACCACCCATTCACACATAAGATGGCAGCTTTTCACAATTTTGTACATCGTTTAATTAATGTACCCCTTTCAACAGAAAATTATAGCAAACAATTTAATATTATAAAACAGATTGCAGTTAATAATAATTATGACGTAATCATAATAGACGCAATTGTAAATAAAAACAATATAAAAAAGCACCCAATTTGCTTTATCCTAATTTTAATACAAAAAACAATATTAAGTTTAACACATTAACATATATGGGAAATATTAGGACTAAAATAGGAAAATATCTAAAAAAAAGAAATCATAGAGTAGCTTTTTATACAAATAATGCTTTAGGTAGATATATTAAGAATGACAACTCTAGTGTAAATAAGGACCAAAAATCTGGGGTATATGAATTAAAATAGGGTTCTTGTGAAAAAGTCTATATTAGTCAAACGGGGTAGATCGTTTTATAAACGTATAAAAGAACACAAAACATCACATATTAAAGATAAAATCGGTAAATTTCCTTTAACCAGAACTTCCCTCGTTATGAATCTTTCCTTTTATTAGGAATAGTGAAATGTAACCCAATTTAGTTCAGTCTATAGTCATTTAATAACAACTATACACCAATACTACCAATATTTTACCAGTTTTTATCTATGCCACACTTGATTTTTGGGCATAATTTAAAATAAATTTAATAAGTAGTTTTCACATGGACGCACACTGCTATGTTGTTACGTCAGGTTGAATTCGTACCACCTATATCACACTTAATGCTTGCACAAAATTTGAAATTAATCTAATGAGTTGTTTTTTCATAATTTGTTTGTTTGTTGTTAATTCAAATAAGCATAAAAAATGTATCGAGTGAGCCGTTACTTGATGGAAATTCATTATACTATTATAATAAATAAACAAGCTATTTTTGTTTAGTAATTTCTATTAATTATGGTCAGTTTGCCAGATGAATAAATGCTTTTGAAAAAACAGTGTAACTATTAATTCCTTTTATATTTCCGGCGAAAACAGTCGTAACTCATTCAAATGTCACATGTATTTAAAAAAATGGGTTTGGACTTTTTCTCTTCAATTATGCAATTAAAATGCAATATCTTAAGACATAAAAGATACGTGGATTATAATTTGCATATTTTTGTAATCAATTAAAAATTGACATTTTCCACTATCTGAAAAATGTAAATAATGAATTACGACAGTGTTCATTGGATGAGTCGATTTGCCTTGTGAAAAGAACTTAATATAAAATGCTGATTTTAAATTATTCCATAGGCGCCTGTCGTATTATTTGTTTCCCGTATTTGTCAAGTCTGTTTGCTACATTGCAATGCGAGACATGCTCGTTACAATTGAAAATTAACTGGAATTCGATCGATTTTCATCAGTTTGAAAAAAAATGGGTTGTAAATCTAGCAGTGCCGATGGGAACTGCTGTATTTCACATATAATGTCGAAATTACATTCATTAAATGGACGCGCACGTTTTTGTAGGTTAAGGAAATGAAAAGGAATTAATTAATTAAATGATTGTTACACTAGTTGACAGCCATTTTGCGACTGTGGTGTAAAAGGCAGTTTTTTTATTAATTTCTGATCGCTAAATGCGAAATGATGATAAAACTTCCTAACATGTAAATTTTTTTCAGCAAAAATTAATAAACATTTTAATCACACTATTTTAAAAAGTAATGTTTGTTGGAATTAAAAAAAATATATTCGTATTCCATCATCCCCGGCAAATTGGGAGGAAGATTTAGATATGTATGATGATAAGTCAGAACTCGATAATGTATCAGAAAAGGTCGGTTCTTATTTTGCCGAAATTCAAGAAAAGCGCCCCATTTAATAGAACAAGCTGAATTAAATGGTATAGTTCGGGACCTCCACTTGTCCAGAAAGTGACAGAAAGTCAGTATTTGCAAATAAGTTTAATTTGTAATAAGGATGCTTTAAACTCTCCCATACAGTCATTATAACAGCAGTCGCAATTTTTTTTCTCGAAATTGTTGACTAGTATTACCAATTAGCACCTGGCACTGTAAAAAGGAATATTATCGTAAAAAATTACTTTTGACCAATCTTTAGAATGCTTCTATTTATGCAAGTTATATTCTAAGATCCCACTGCGTGATTTGTACGTTAATCTGTTTTTACTTCCCTAGTAAAAGCGAAGTATTGTAATCGTGAAAAAATCACAGTCCCAGGTTTTTACAGATCCTCACATTTTAGGGTCCATAGATGCCAAAAAACATGTTTCTCAAATTCGTCGGTCTTTCTGTTTGACATAAAAAAAATCGGTAAATTTCTTTTACCCGGAACTTCCCTCGTTATGACATTTTTCTTCATTTGTTAGGATTAGTGAAGTGTGATCCAATTTACTTCAGTATATAGTCACAGTATATGTGTTACATATACTGTCTTCATTTTTATTGGGCGCCATTTTGTCCCATCATATTGGATTCCTACCAATATTTTACCATTTTCTTTCTGCCTATGCCACACTTGACTTTTGGGCATAATTTAAAATAAATTCAATAAGTAGTTTTTACATTTCAATAAGTAGTGTTTACATTGACACATACGACCATTTTGCTACGTCATGTTGAATTGCTCAGAATACACACCAAGATCGTTAACGGAAACCATTAAGAAACTTAATATCTGGGAAATATCTGCGACCCAACGGTGTAGGTAAAGACTGATAATATGGATTTCATGCAGGATATAAAATCTATATATGTATCCTGAGAATGCAACAATAAATTTGCGATAGGTTGACAATTTAAACAAAAAACTTCTTGTTTACTGGTTCCTAACCCAAAATAATACACCATTCTAACATAAAAACAAGAGGATCGTTAACGAAAACTATTTAGAAACTTAATATGCGGAAAATATCTGCAGACCAACGTAGTAGGTAAAGACTGATAATACGGGTTTCATTCAGGATATAGAATTTATATATGTGTCCTGAGAATGCAGCAATAAAGTTGCGAAACGTCGGCAATTTAAAAAAAAAGTCTTTTGTTTATTTACTGCATCCTAGTCTCAAATAATAGACCAGTCTAACATAACAACAAAAGGATCGTTAACGAAAACCATAGAAACTTAATATCTGGGAAATATCTGCGGACCAACGGAATAGATAAAGACTGATAATATGAGCTTCATCCAGGATACAGAATCTATATATGTGTCCTGATTATGCAACAATAAAGTTGCGAAACGTCGACTATTTAAAAATACTTTTGTTTTTTCACTGATCCTAGCCCCAAATAATACTCCCCTCTAACATAACAACAAGAGTATTGTTAACGAAAACCATTTAGAAATATAATATCTAGGAAATATATGCGGTCCAACGGAGTAGGTAAAGTCTGATAAAATGGATCTATATAAACGTCTATCCTATATGACCCTTATTTTTTGGTCAAAATTTGAACACAATCGGGTAAGTAGTATTTAAGCTATATCGCGAACTGACAGGCAGACCGACGGAATTGATAAAAAATGTTTTTTTTGGCATCTAGAGACGCTAAAACGTGAAGATATGTAAAACCTGAGAGGGTGATTTTTTTCCCGATTACAAAAATTTTATTTGGCCGGAATCTTATTCCGCCATCTTGAATTAGTACCACTATTTTACTAGTTGACCCTTACACCACAATTAGCTATGGCACACAATTTACAATTTGAAATCAATCCATTAAGTAGTTTTTCAAGCTGAATTTTTGAGTATTTTATTAAGCCGCCATTTTGTTCCGCCATCCTGGATTCGTACCAACTTTTTACCAGTTGATTCCAACATAATACTTTGATGTTTGTGCAAAATTTGAGATAAATTGGATAAGACATTTTTTAATATTATTTTTTTTTTACGTTTTGCTAGGCCGCCATTTTGTTTCGCCATTTGGATATTTACCAAAATATCAGGTCATCCCCATATCACCCTTAATTCTTGATAAAAAAAAATTTGACGTCAATCCGGTACGTAGTCTTTAAGCTATGCCACGAACTGACAGACAGAGAGACAGACCGACAGGCGGACCGACGGGATTGATAAAACATATTTTTTGGCATCTGGGGACGCTAAATCGTAAAGATGTGTAAAACCTGAGAGTATGACTTTAGCGATTACAAATATTTTATTTGGCCGCCATTTTGTTCGCACATCTTGAATTAGAACTACAATTTTACTAGTTGATCCCTATACCACAATTAGTTATGGCACACAATTTGAAACCAAAGCATAAGCACTTTTTTAAAGCTGAAGTTTTAAATATTTTATTAAGCCGCCATTTTGTTCCGTCATCTTGGATTCGTACCAAGATGTTATCAGTTGATTCCAATATAATACTTGATGTTTCTGCAAACTTTGAGATAAAATGGATGAGTAATTTTATAATAATTAATGATATGTATAAATAACATTTAACCGCCATTTTGTTTCACCATATTGGATTTTTACCAAAATGTTACCAGGTCATCTCCATATGACCCTTAATTCTTGACCAAAATTTGAAGTCAATCGGGTAAGTAGCTTTTTAGCTACGCCGCGAGCATACCGACAAACAGACAGACCGACGGCATTGAGAAAACATGTTTTTCGTCATATAAGGAAACTAAAACGCGAAATTTTGAAAAAATCTCGGAGAGTGATTTACTTTTACGAGGGAAGTAATTAAGAGTCATATAAAGATGACCTGATAACATTTACAAAAAATCCGCAATATTATTAAAAAACTAATTATCGTATTAAATTGATTTCAAATTTTGTACAAGAATTAAGGAAATAAACTGGTGAAATTGTAGTGCGATTTCAAAATGGCGCCAAATAAAATTTTTGTAATTGTTAAAACATCACCCGACCCGATCTTTACAGATCTTCACGTTTTAGAGTTTTTAGATGCTTAATGCCATCGGTCTGTTAAAAAATTAAGAGTCATTATATGACCTGGTAATATTTTGGTAAAAATCGAATATGGCGGAACAAAATGGCGACCTAGTGAAATGTTGCTTAAAGACTAATTATCGAACTTACTTCAAGTTTTGCATACAAATCAAGTGTTACATAGAAATGAACTGGTAACATTTTGATAGAATTCTAAGATGGCGGCCAAATAAAAGGTTTGAAGGTTGAAAAAACCTTCTTATTCAATTGATTTCACATTACAATTAGATGTGATATAGGGATAAACTGGTAATATTTTGATACGAATTCAACATGGCGGTCTAATGACATTTTTAAAAAATCAGCGTAAAAACTGTTAATTCATTTATTTTAAATTATGCCCAAACAGCAAGTGTGGCACATAGGCAGAAACTAGTAAAATATTAGTACGAATCCAAAAACATGGAACAAAATGGTGCTTAATACAAAAGGCAGTATATATGTTATTAAATAACTATTTGTGGAACTAAAACGAGACAAGTTCCGGCTATAGAATAATTACCAATTTTTTTTATTTATTAAAATGCGATCTTATGGAAGATTAGTCATAGGATCAGCTTGTGCAGATTGCCTATCAAAACCCTGTTGCAACTACTCTTAATTAGAAATATTTTAATTACATTTCGAAGAGAACTTTTTCGCTTTTTCGAAACGTAAAAAATATATAAATATACTATAAATGAAATATAGGTTAGAAATATATCACTTTTGCATAAGTTATAAACTTTTCGTCAGGTTTTAACATAATTGGGCTATTATATTAATCACCAGTGCTCAATGGCGCTCAATAAAAAAGGCAGTATATATGTTATTAAATGACTATCTGCGGAACTAAACTGTGTTACACCTCAATATTCCTAATAAAACGAAAAACTCATAACGAGAGAAGTTCCGATTCCGTAATTACCGATTTTTTATTTATTAGAATGGGATCTTAATGGATAATTAGTAATAGGGTCAGCTTGGGGGTGGATTGCCTATCAAAACCCTATTGCAACTACACTTAATTAGAAATATTTTAATTACATTTTGAAATGAACGTTTTCGCTTACTAGTATACTAGAAATACAATTTAACTATTCTATATTTTTTACGTTGCAAAAAAAAATCGGTAAATTGGCTTTACCCAGAATTTCATTCGTTATGAACATATCATTAAATAACTATAAAAAGGAGTAATTCATCACGAGAGAAGTTCTGAGTTAAAAATATCGACCAAAAAATTAGAAAATTATTAAGATCTAAAATAAGTTTTAATTTAATTTAGACCACAGTGTACACATTTAATATTATAGTGGCCAAAATCGTGAACCATCAAAAAGTCATAAACATAATAATAAATTTATTATCACACAAAACGTCTGTCTCACGTGATTCAAACTGGCAACTCTACGTCACTTTTGCATAAGTTATAAACTTTCCGTCAGGTTTCAACATAATTGGGCTATTATAATAATCACCAGTGCCCTATCTTAATGGATAATATGTTAGAGCACCCCAATATTAGTGCTATATTATTGTCAATTAAGCCAGATATATCTCGATTCAATATTATTGCCAAATCGGCATTCTGTCTATGGCATCTTATTACACAACTTATCAGATTTCCAAATATATGTAACATTGGCATGTGAAGTATCAGCTTGATCGATTTACACGTGTTTGACCTATTAGGATATTATGTCCAAAGTAGCAGACTAATCTCCCCTTAAATATACAGTACATAGTGTGTATTTAGTGTAGTCACTGGACCGACAAACTATGGGAAATTTAGGAACCAGGCCAATTTTCTTTTATTGTAACCCTCTAATAACTCTAAAAAGTTTACATAGCACTCTGCAATAGCAAAAAAAAATACAAAAAGTAGCAAAAAATTATTGCACAATGGGCGTTTTCAATCTAATTTAAATTTAATTCCTAATCTATTTAACAATTATTTTGACAATATCATAAAACATAATAAAATAACTGATCAAGAAAAATCATCAAAAATAGTAAAACTAATTAATAGGTCTCCTACCATCAAGTCTAGTTTCTTTTTTAGACCTGTCAAAACCAGCGAAATCATAGGCGTTTGCATGTCTCTAAAAACTAAAAACTCATGTAGATATCTCTTTCACCTTTTATTTAGGAGGCTGCTGAAGAAAATTGTCTTGTTGTTTGTCCATGACACTTAACTATTATTAATAAGTCATTTTCAGATGGTCTATTTCCTAGCTGCTCAAAATTAGCTCATGTGAAAGCATTTTTTCAAAGCGGGGGACAAAGAAATTATTACTAATTACCGACCAGACTCATTGGGTAAATTAATTGAAAATTTGGTATACAACCGCCCTCACAATTTTATTCTTAAATTCAAGAAATTAAGTAGCTCTCTGTTTGCTTGCTTAAAGGGAAAAAATACAAATTTGGCTATAACACATGCCTTGAATGTTGTTTTTCAGTGCCTAGACCCTGACGGTTATGCTCCAGGTGTAGCATGCGATTTTAGGCTTTTGATATATATATATATATATATATATATATATATATATATATATATATATATATAAGCTTCTTAAGCTTGAACATATTGGCATCAGAGTGTTGCCTTTGTAATGGTTTTCATCATACTTGACTTTTAGCAGGCAGAGAGTGGCCATGTCTGACAATGGGAAATAATTCTTCTCAGATTAGGAACATCCCTAATGTGGAGTTCCATAGGGGATATTATTGGAACAACTTTTATTTTTAATTTATATAAATGACTTACCACTCTCAGTCTGTGCATATTCCACCCTCTTTGCTGATGATGCATTCGTGACAGTTTCGTCTGATACACAGGACAATATACAATTTAGAGTGGACCATACTTTAACCGAAATCAAAGATTAGTATAATCTGAATCCCATAGAAGTAGACGTTGATAAAACAAAACGTATACCTTTCAGCATAAGATCTAACCAAGAACTTAATACTGAAAATGCGAAATTTGCTATTCATTATGTTGACCATACAAAAACGTTAGGTTTCTATGCCGACAGCAATCTGAATTGAAAGCTTCTTTGTACAAAACTGTCAAGCATGTTTTGCTTTAAGAGTTTTAAAGAATAAGCATCTCGATACATACACATATAGAACTATTTAATTGGCAAACATTAAATCGCAATTACACTATGGAATACCACAACGAGGGGTTGAACAGATTGGAATTCGGTATTAGTAGTACAAAAGTATGCAATTAAAATTTTAGCAAATGCCAAATACCGCGAATCATGTAAAACGTATTTTAAAAAACAAAAAATATTAACACCTCTTCGCTATCTATTTTATAATCCACCCTATTAGAAAACAAAGATTAGATATCATAGAAGGGAAACTTTCAAGGCTTTGGTCAATTAAGAAATCATAATTCTTGGGGCTCGAAGAGATTCAGGCGGGGTTTTATACCTACCCGACTTGTGCTCGACCAACCGTGACCCTGCGTTAAGATCGGTTTCTACGTGTGATGTATACCGTAACCCGTATCTCTATTGGAATTTTTTGTATGTTTAAATATTTCAATAGATTCTCTAATTTTTCCTGTAGAAAATCCTGGAACCGGTGCTAGAACTTTGGTTTCCTTTACATTTATAATAGGGCCATGAGAAGATTATCCTGTCCATGAGGCCAAACAACAAAAGTATCATCTACATATCTGAGCCAGTGCTTTGGTTTTAGTGGAGCGGATGTTAGAGCAATATCGTCAAAGGCTTCCATAAAGATATTCTCTACCACAGGTCATAGAGGAGATCCCATAGCTGTCCCTGAAGTTTGTTTATAAAAAGTTCCTTGAAAAATGAAATAAGTAGATGTAAGACAAGCTTCCACTAGGTCTATTAAGTTCTTATCACGATTATTATTATCCAGTATGTCTGTTATGATAGAAATTAAGTCGTTGACAGGAACATTTGTATTCATGTAGAATCACTATATACAAATATTCCTGTCAACGACTCAATTTCCATTATATCAGACATACTGGATAATAATAATCTTGATAAGAACTTAATACACTTAGTGGAAGCTTGTTTTACATCTACTTATTTTATTTTTCAAGAAACTTTTTATGAACAAACTTCAGGGGCAGCTATGGGATCTCCTCTATCACCTGTGCTAGCGAATATCTTTATGGAAGCCTTTGAGGATATTGCTCCAACATCCGCTCCACTAAAACCAAAGCATTGGTTCAAATATGTAGATGATACTTTTGTTGTTTGACCTCATGGACAGGATAATCTCCTCATATTTCTGGACCACCTTAATCAACAACATTACAATATCAAGTTCACGATGAAAACTGAATCTAATGGAACGAATCCCTTTCTAGATGTATGTGTTCAAAGAAAGGAAAATGGTACATTAGGACATTCTGTGTATAGAAAACCGACTCATACAAATAGATACTTAAATGCAAATTCCCATCACCATCCAGCACAAAAGAAATCGGTTATGAACTCACTAGTATTCGGAGCTATTTCGATTTCTGATCAAGATTCTCTAACATCGGAAACATCGAACCTACCGAAGCTCTTAGAGGGAATGGCTATTGCACTGGATGATATTACGCGCTAAAGAATGCTAAAGAGCCACCGTTAGGTAGTGTTGTTCTTCCCTACATACATGGCACTACAGACAAAATAGGACGATTACTTCGGCGGCCCAACATACGTACAATCTTCAACACACCTAAGAAGATTGGACAATGCTTGCGATTCCCGAAGGATGTTGTAACTTTCCAAACAGAAGGAGTATATAAAATTCCTTGCTCCCGTGGAGAAGTTTATGTGGGAGAAACAGGACGCTGAATATCAACTAGACATAAGGAATATGAACGATGTATTAAAAAGAAACAAGTTGTTCAATCTACTGTAGCTGAACACAAGCACAACACTGGTCATATTATAAATGTAAAGGAAACCAAGGTTCTAGCGTCGGTTCCAGGATTTTATAAACAAAAAATTAGAGAATCTATTGAAATACTGAAACATGAAAAAAATTTCAATAGAGATACGGGTTACGGTTTACATCACACGTGGAAACCAACCTTAACACAGGGTCACGGTTCGTCGAGCATAAGTCGGGTATAAACGCTCGCCTGAATCTCTTTGAGCTCATTCAGTATTCAGATCTCGGAGATTCCTGACGATGCCTCGTGCAATCGAAAGCGAAACGACACGGTCTAGTCCCAAGAACCATGATTTCTTAAATATTAGATATTTTCGTTTTCACAAACAAATATCCGTCAACAAAGAAAATACTATAAATCTGCCAAAAAATTCACTTTTTCTATGTGGAAACATCTTCAACAAAATTGTTTTGAGATTCAGATGTACGAACTTAAAAAATTAATTTTGAAAGAGCATATCTACTACACCTTAGATGCATTTTTAAGAGAGACTTTACAATAAAACTGATAACTTAGGAATCTTGTTTATTTGTTTCGTTCTACATCGTGTTAAAATACAAAACTAATAGAGAGAAGCAATACTTACTTGATGACGACCTTATCCCTAGAAACCGAAATGTTGGTAGTAGAGCCGTACTCTGCAGGGAAGATATGGGCAATGCGGATAGGTTCTCTACAGCCATCCCTGATCAGGGCAATGGGGGAGAGAGTCCTCATACCTCAGAACTAGGCCGAGGAAAAAATGCACAGAGGAGCACATTCAGAAGCGTACCCCCACCAATATCGGAAAGACACATTATTAATATATACTCATATATTTAATAAATTATTTTTTGTTTGGATAAATTGTCGAAATTGTTGCCTAATATCCTCAATCTAAATTTAAAGATCCATATTGTCACGCCCATAGCCATACTAAAAGTATGAAATCTGTCCTTTGCAGACATTTTGGATACTAAATTTTAGATAACTACTACTATCACATAAACCTACAACATTAGAAGTTGATTACGATGAAGATGATATGATCAACTGATTTTTCAAATAAAGAAACTATAAAGCAAAACGTATTTTAGAAGATGGAAGTTATGATGACATCAACAATAATTGTGATTTTTTTTAGTCTAAAAACGAGGACATCTAATATTAATACGTTCCTTTGGCAATGTTTTTATTTTTTTTTTCATTTCAGTATTGCTTTTGTATTTCTAGTAGATGAATAAGTACCGAGAATATATTATACGTATTGTACCATTTGTTTAATTTAAGATATTCTAAAAACACAGGTATATATTTAAAATGTTTTCATTTTTTGTCTTTTATACCGATCTACCAAAAAACAAACATTTTTTTGAAGATTTTCAAGCCCTTAAAACACTAATTGAAAAAATAGCTTAACAAATACATACTTATTTAAGAAAAAAACTGTCGTGTCACATTAAGCTAAAGAAATTAAAACCGCGCTCCTGTAGCATAAATCAAATTTTAAATCTAAAATCATTAAAAAACATAAAAAGAGTCAATTTCTAAAAAACACTGATTTATTGGTGAAACAATCCACAAGTTGGTCTTTGAAAAATGTTGATGCCATAAAATCCTTTGACAGGAATATAAATACTGTTATGTTTTTATATCTTCAAGATGGAGGCTTCTTTTAATAAAAGTCGAGAGGAGACGAGAATCTCGAGAATTTTTTCTTACTCTCTATTTATTTTCATAGTCAGTCCGAAGAAATAAAACACCCCTCGTAGGTCACCCGAGGCAGATACTTTAGATGTAATTATGTAGCGCCACAAAGCAGTATACCGTAATAGTTTGCAAGAATATCAAATTCACATTGCACTTACCCATGTTGGGCCCGGGTAAGAGGATACTCTCATCTCTTGACCACGAAGTAACCGTGACGTGTTCCTTAACCACTGAAGGGATAACGCAGGTTAACACGGCGGTGTTTCCAGCGATGACGTGGGTATGATAAACGTTTACTTCGTAGTGTTCACTTACAACTGAAACAATGAAGTTTTTATTAAATGTGTGGACATTTAAGAAATAAACAATAAATAAAATCTGAAAGTCTCTATCCGTAACATTCTTGTAGTCAATCCTTATTTTTATCAAAGAAAGTGAAATATAAAATAAATTTATTTATTACGAAGGAGTTACGGGTATATGCAATTTTACCTGTTTTACTATTTTTGATATTGGCATATTTACCAGCAAATAATGTTGCTTTATATATATAAAACGTGTGGCAATTATAACTTACTATAATAAAATAATTTTGTCTGATTTGCATGTTCTTTACTTTAACTTATTCAAAACGTTTTGACCACAGATGATTCTTTGAGTACGTACTTATAAATCGAAATGTTGTCAACCCTATTACAGCCTTTCAAAGTTCGAAATTGTCAATTTTCAAACATGAATTTTTCGAAAACAATTGTCTGTTATATTATGCTGGCCAGAAATTTTCAGATATATATAAATATATATATATATATATATATATATATATATATATATATATATATATATATATATATATATATATATATATAATATATATATATATATATATATATATATATATATATATATATATATATATATATATATATATATATATATATATATATATATATATATATATATATATATATATATATATATATATATATATATATATATATATATATATATATATATATATATATATATATATATATATATATATATATATATATATATATATATATATATATATATATATATATATATATATATATATATATATATATATATATATATATATATATATATATTGATTTTTACTCCTTCACGGATGGAAAACTACAATGTGTTTTCATTTCGGGTGTACATATATATATATATATATATATATATATATATATATATATATATATATATATATATATATATATATATATATATATATATATATATAATATATATATATATATATATATATATATATATATATATATATATATATATATATATATATATATATATATATATATATATATATATATATATATATATATATATATATATATATATATATATATATATATATATATATATATATATATATATATATATATATATATATATATATATATATATATATATATATATATATATATATATATATATATATATATATATATATATATATATATATATATATATATATATATATATATATATATATATATATATATATATATATATATATATATATATATATATATATATATTGATTTTTACTCCTTCACGGATGGAAAACTACAATGTGTTTTCATTTCGGGTGTACTACTGTCGTTCTGAATAGAACAGTTTTGCTGACGTTTCGCCAAAATCACATTTGGCATTTTTGAAGCTTTCTTTCTCGCGTCCGAATAGAGACTGAAGTGTTGTGTTATATATATATATATATATATATATATATATATATATATATATATATATAAATATATATATATATATATATATATATATATATATATATATATATATATATATATATATATATATATATATATATATATATATATATATATATATATATATATATATATATATATATATATATATATATATATATATATATATATATATATATATATATATATATATATATATATATATATATATATATATATATATATATATATATATATATATATATATATATATATATATATATATATATATATATATATATATATATATATATATGATTTTTACTCCTTCACGGATGGAAAACTACAATGTGTTTTCATTTCGGGTGTACATCCGTTCACTACTGTCGTTCTGAATAGAACAATTTTGCTGACGTTTCGCCAAAATCACATTTGGCATTTTTGAAGCTTTCTTTCTCGCGTCCGAATAGAGACTGAAGTGTTGGTGACTGCGACGCTTCCTTTTATACCCCCACTCGGGGCCGAAGGTTATATCTGCGCAGGCGTTGGTCGTTATTTATGTTTTCCGGATGGTGCTGTTGTTGTTGCGCTAATTGCGCTTGAGTTTTTGCGATTTTAGATTTGTCGATTATTGTCTTCCATACTGTTGGTAGTTTTAATGATTCGTCCCTTTTATTCAAATCACCTTGTTTTCCAATTTCTATGGCTTCTCGGATTATTCTGATCTTATAATGTTCTATATTGGCAATCTCCCTACACCCATCGAAATTTATTTTATGGCCGGTTTCCTGATGAGGTAGGAATAAAGCTGAGGTTGTTTGTTTATTTCTGATGCTGAGTTTATGTTCTTCCACTCTTGCTGATATTCCCCTGTTAGTTTGCCCTACGTACAACTTTTCACAGTCCTGGCACGGAATACTGTACACTCCGTGGTTTTCCAGTTTGATTTTATCTTCTGGGTTTCCGAGTAGTTTACCTATAGTTGTTTGTGGCTTGTGTATTGTTTGTATGTTGTGTTTCCTCAGAATTCTTCCGATTCTGTCTGTTGTGCCTTTTACATATGGTAAGACTACTCGTTACTTTCCCGGTTCATATATATATATATATATATATATATATATATCTATATCACCCTATAGGGGTATAGGGTATTCAATTAATAAGAAACAAACTGCTTTTTGCAATATTCTCTAATCTTACAACAATGACAGTTTATTTACACCTGAGCAAAACGTCTTTAAACCGCCTTACCTGTCAATTATTGCATAACGAGTATGTAGAGTGATGCAGACAACTTTTTAAATGAAAATAACTTGGTTATTTTTGAAATTAGAAAAGAATGTTCCTAAAAACATTATATTTTAATGTATGCAGGGTGTCTCAAAAAAGAAAGGCAAGTACCAACTTTGTTTTTTTTTTTTTAATATAATATACCACATATTTTAATGTTTTTGAATTTTATATTATATTCTGCATATTTTTTGTATAATATATCAAGTATCAAAAATTAACGGTTTTCAAAATATGGAAGATTTTAAAATTACGAAATACCACGATTTTTCTAAAATAATTGCTTACCTATTTAGATACTTGCTGCTGCCGGGAGATAAAGGTTTATTTTTCGAATATCATGACATTGATGTTTGAAGCCTGATTTACTGCTTGACTCATTTAGCTTTATTTCAAGAATAATAATACGCCAAAAGAACACGAGAACTGTATAGGGAAAATGTTCAGATTGGTCAAGGCATACCATCTTTATTCAACTTCTTCTTCTTTACTAATTCATAGAAGAAGTTATTGCAAGAAACAGCTTCTCTAAGAAATAAAGAAAGAACGTAACATAGAAATGAAAAAAGGGATCTTAATATATTACTTTATTTTCAAGAATATCTATCAGAGGCTATGCCAGAGATATAAGGTAGGAACCACGAAACAACAGAGTTAGTTATGGAGCAGTTCAGATTTAGATGCAAATTGATTTAGATAAACCCGTAAACTACTAGAAATTCATCCAAAATTAGCTTTTAGACTAGAAAGGACCATATTTACAATCTTCGACAAAACCACCAACACACAGGTAGAAACAATACATCCAGTGAAATCTCCGCAAAATACAGTTATCAACTTATCATCGAAGCCGTTAACCGAAGCAGAACATTCTAAAGGTCCAAATTTCGCAATAGCACCGAGTAGCATTCCCGTAGAGGATATAGTATCCTCTTCTGAAGCAGCAGTCAGAAGAGTACCAGTGGAACAAGACGATGAAGTCAGATATGAGACAGCGAAAATCATTAAAAATTCAAAACCACCTAGGTCGAATCTCTTCGCAGTCGAAAAAATAGCAATGAAGACGCAAATATTCTGGTACTTTCAGCAAATAAAGGCAACGCCACTGACGTCATGGACAGAACAAAATACGTGGAATAGGTAACTCAACTTTTGGACAACAACACTTATAAGGTTATGCAGGCAGATCCTACAGGTAGAATAAAAAGACTGATCACCAATCTGATTAACACATCCAGCCTACCACCAGCGGAGAAGAAATCACTAAAACCAAGTAGCTCCAACATTCCTAGATTCTGCGGTCTTCCGAAGATACACAAGAACATATAATGTACCACTTCGACCGATCGTCAGTGCAATAGACTCGCCCACATACAAAATAAGTAAATATCTTTCAAATTTTCTTAATCCATTTACTGGAAAAACAGATTCTTTTATCAAAAACTCTGCACATTTTGTGGAAAAACGTAAGGCAACTCAGTTGGATCCCGAAGCTATTTTGGCCTGTTTCGATGTAGAATCACTATACATAAAAAATGTTCCTGTCAACGACTAAATTTCCATTATATCAGACATACTGGATCATAATAATCTTGATAAGAACTTAATAGACCTAGTGGAAGCTTGTCTTACATCTACTCATTTCATTTTTAAAGAACTTTTTATAAACAAATTTCAAACAGCACTATCACCTTTATGGAAGCCTTTGAGGATATTTCTCTTTCATCCGCTCCACTGAAACCAAAACACTGGTTCAGATATGTAGATGATATTTTTGTTGTTTGGCCTCATGGACAGAGTAATCTCTTAATTTCTGGACCACCTTAATCGACAGAATTATAATATCAAGTTCACAATGGAAATTGAATCTAATGGAATGATTCCCTTTCTAGATGTACGTGTTCAAAGGAAGGAAAATGGTGCATTAGGATCTTCTGTGTATAGAAAACTGAAACATACAAATAGATACTTAAATGCAAAGTCCCATCACCATCCAACACAAAAGAAATCGGTTATTAACTCACTAGTATTCAGAGCTATTTCGATTTCTGATTAAGATTCTCTAACATCGGAAACATCGAAACTGACCGCAGCTCTCGGAGGAGCCACCGTTAGGTAGTGTTATTCTTTCCTACATACATGACACTACAGACAAAATAGGTCGATTACTTCGGCCGTGCAACATGGTTGCGATCCCCAAAGGATAGTGTATCTTTCCAAACAGAAGGAGTATATATAATTCCTTGCTCCTGTGGAGAATTGTATGTGGGAGAAAGAGGGCTCTCAATATCAACTAGACTTAGGGAACATGAACGATGTATTAAAAAGAAACAAATTGTACAATCTGCTGTAGCTAACCACCAACATACCACTGGCCATATTATAAATGTAAAGGAAACCAAGGTCTAGCATCGGTTTCAAGATTCTATAAACGAAAAAAGAGAATCTATTAAAATTTTTAAACATACAAAAAATTTCAATAGAAATACATTACACGTGGAAACCGATCTTAACACAGGGTCACGCTTCGGCGAGCACAAGTCGGGAATAAAAGCCCGCCTGAATCTCTTCGAGCTCATTCAGAGTTCAGATCTCGTGGAGTAAAACTCCTTGAAGATACCTCGTGCAATCGATGGTGAAACGTCGGATAGTAATTCCAATTTGACATGGTCTAATACCAAGAACCATGATTTCTTAAGTTCAGAGAACTTTAAAGCAAAACGGATACCACGGTTTTAAAATTAGCCCAGTTCAACAATTAAATGACGAACAAAAAAAGGACACATGAATTTTTTTAAATTATAAAAACCAGTTTTAATATAGATCCAGATTATTTCAATAAAATTTTATGGACCGATGATGCGATATTTACCACTGTTGGTATTTATAATAGGGCCAACTGCCATATTTGGTCCGATGTCTACAAACTGTCCAGCCAATTGCATGTCAAGGATCCTGAATACAAGTTTAATGCGGCATTTTGAGGCACAAGGTGTTAGGTCCGGTTTTTATCCATGGCAACTTAAATGGGTCAAAATATCTAAAACTTTTGGAAAATTAAATTGAGCACATTATCGATGAACTACCACTTCAAACTCGGCAAAATATAATATGCAAACAAAACGGGACTACCATAATATTGTGGCAGTAAGAGCCTTTCTTTTAAATAATTATCAAGTGTGAATGGAGAGATATGGAAAACTGGCCCGCGAACAGCCCAGATTTAACGCCCTTTGGGGCTATTTATTTTATCTCATTACCTAAATATTTTGTAGAATATTAGTACAAAATGAGTCAAGCGTTAAATCAGACTTCAAACATCAATGTCACATTAGAAAAAATAAACCTTTATCTCCAGATAGCAGCGGGTATCTAAATAGGTAAAGAATTAGATCCGAAAAATCGTAATTTTAAAACCTTAGGTTAGCTTAGATAAAGGAGAGAATGTTGTTGATCTTCGTCGATCTAGGGAAAGCATTTGATGATGTCAACAGCAATTCTTTTATTTGTAAACTTGAAAATATATGCACTAGAAGGGTAGCGCTAGACTTAATTAAATCATTTTTGTTTAACTCCAAACAATATATTGATATAAATGATTACAGTAGCGAAATAATTACTAATAAATCCTATTGTGTTCCACAGGGCTCCGGCTTGGGGCCACTTTGATATGCTTTGAGTCTGCGTCTGTCCGGTCTGGATACCCAGTACTATACCTTTGCGGACGACACGATATTAGTTTATAAATTATTAAAATATTAAAATATTGAATTGTAGTTACACTTCCACAAATGTATGTAATTTTGAATTAATATTTCATACCTGTTTATTCGCCAAGATGTCAGGCTCTACTTTTTTCACCTTTCTAAATTCATTTTACTAAATATGTTTTTAAAAATTTCTAATTTCCATTATAATTTATATCAAATAATCTCTTAGATATCTGACACCTAGGTATTTTTATATACCATCATTTAATTTTGCAGTTCCCAAAAATCTGTGTGGTCGAGGACTTCGTTACACCGAAAAAAAAAGAGTCATATATATTTTTTAAATCTTCATTTAGAGTGTACTGTTTATTAGGTCTATAGAATTCAACTATTTTACCTTATTTGATTTCTGTTTTAAATCAAATCATGTAAGGATAGAACTGAAGTCAAGCTGTTTGATTACCTTTACGAAATATGGTATGTTTACACATTAGATATGCCATACATATAACTAAAATTTGTTTTGTAGCTTATTACAATTATTTTGGAGTTACCTTTAGTTTGTCATCAAATGATTTGCCTTTTTATAAAGTATCTGTTTTTAAAATGCCACTAATACGCTTAAGTTCCTGTAGAATAATGTCAAACATTCAGAAAGTTTGTTTTGTTTAAACATATTTTCTCCTGCTTTGGTTAAAAATTAAACATGTAAATTTGTTCATTTTCTTTAGAATATTTGGGGTTATATATATATATATATATATATATATATATATATATATATATATATATATATATATATATATATATATATATATATATATATATATATATATATATATATAAATAGGAAGTTTACCGCCCATTCGGACAAATAATTCTGCCTTTGATAAGCTAATTCAGGTATAGGATCCAAATCTCATAGACCATTATACCGACAGCCTTTAAGCATATTTCATCATCTCTACCGGCACAACTGACCACGTTTCGCCCTTAAAAAAAGGCACTTTGTCCCCTTGTCTAAAAAGGCACTTTGTCCACGTGTCTAAAAAGGCACAAGAATATATATATATATAAATATGTATATATATATATATATATATATATATATATATATATATTTATATACGTATATATACGTATATACGTATATATACGTATATATATATATATATATATATATATATATATATATATATATATATATATATATATATATATGTGTTGATTTTTACTCCTTCACGGATAGAAATGGACTTTGACTTTTTGGCGAACAGAATCAAATAAGAATATCAAGACAGATAAACTTTCGAAAAAGTATGACAATCTTCTTAGAAAGTCGAGTCAGCCACAAGGATCATCAGTAGACGTCGAGAAATTAGTACATAATATATCATCCTACAGTCTCTCAGAAAGTGAAAAATCCGTACTAAGTAAGGGTTTTAATTTTGCGATATCTCCTAAGGAAATCCCTAAAGAAGAAATAATAGCTGGAGTGGAAGCTGTCCTTGACTCCTCTGAAGAAACAAAAGCAGAGGAGACTCGACAAGAGGTGGCAAGAACTTTAAGATCAAGCAAAACATCAAAACAAAACCTGAATGCCACTGAACAAAGGGCCCTAATAAACCTTCGAAAAAATAAAGACATCACAATCCTTCCAGCAGATAAAGGAAACGCAACTGTGGTTATGAAAGTCGAGCAGATGTCCTAAACTCTATGGTTTACCAAAAATACACAAACCAGGGGCGCCCATCAGACCTATTGTTAGTGCTGTTAATTCGTCGCTACAAAAACTGGAGAAATACCTTTCTGAAATTATGCAACCAACTGTACAAAAAGCTCATTCTTTTGTAAAAAACTCGGAGCATTTCACTCGAATTATACGAGATATCGTCCTTGAAAAAAACGATATCATAGCAAGCCTAGATGTGAAGTCGTTATATCCCAGTATTCCCATCGACGAATCATTGGACAAGATTGCTATGAACGAGGATTTCCAGGCACATATAATAAAACTCTCGGAGCATTGCCTCAAAAATACCTACTTATTTTTCATTCAACGGGCAAATGTATAAACAAATGGATGGTGCTCCAATGGGGTCCTCGCTATCACCAGTAGTGGCGAATTTATTTATGATATACTTCGAGAAAGAAGCTCTTGAGAAAGCAAGTTTAAAGCCCAAATTATGGATTCGTTATGTGAATGACATATTTATTATATGGCAAAATGGTCATGCAGAGCTCGAAAATTTTCTGACTCACGTAAATTCAATCCACCCTAGAATACAATTTACTCTAGAGTTAGAGGAAAACAACAAACTACCATTTTTAGATGTTTTGGTCACAAAACTGCATAACGGACATTTCGAATACACCGTGCATAGAAAACCAACACACACAGACAGATATTTAAATGCAAAATCACATCATCACCCTGCACAAATTCAAGCTGTGGCAAATACCCTAATATCCAGATCCGTGCGATTAACTGAAACACAGACGAGACAAAACGAACTTAAGGTAATATCTAGTGCTTTAAAGAAAAATGGCTACACAAATCGCACCATAGAGAAAGCTATTAATGCACAGGTTTCCCGAACAACGAACAACAAAAATTATGAACCGGGAAAGCAACGAGTAGTCTTACCATATGTAAATGGCACAACAGACAGAATCGGAAGAATTCTTAGGAAACACAAGATACAAACAATACACAAGCCACAAACAACTATAGGTAAACTACTTGGAAACCCAAAAGATAAAATGAAACTGGAAAACCACAATTAGCGCAACAACAACAGCACCATCTGGAAACCACCAGTGAACAGATGTACACTCGGAATGAAAACACATTATATATATATATATATATATATATATATATATATATATATATATATATATATAATATATATATATATATATATATATATATATATATATATATATATATATATATATATATATATATATATATATATATATATATATATATATATATATATATATATACATATATACATATATACATATATATATATATATATATATATATATATATATATATATATATATATATATATATATATATATATATATATACATATACATGCATATATACATACATGTATATATATATATATATATATATATATATATATATATATATATATATATATATATATATATATATATATATATATATATATATATATATATATATATATATATATATATATATATATATATATATATATATATATATATATATATATATATATATATATATATATATATATATATATATATATATATATATATATATATATATATATATATATATATATATATATATATATATATATATATATATATATATATATATATATATATATATATATATATATATATATATATATATATATATATATATATATATATATATATAAGCTTTTATTGGGCTATGTGATTTGCAATACCCCAAGTACTCTGAAGGAACTCCTCTGAATTTTTTCTCAAACATTTCAACTAGGGGCAGCAAAAAAAATTCCTGGTTTCGCAATTGCCAAACGTTTTTACAAGGCGACCCCATTTTACGAAAGCTACATTTGCCTCTAGTACTACGAGCAACCAGGTCCACGAGTACCATGACTTAACCAAATCGTCAACTCCAGACGCAGGTGTAGCAGTCGGAGGTTTCGGTGAGAACATTTATAGTTTCTTATTTTAACTTAGGAGTACCTTTTTTATTATTTACTTAAGTTTTGATTTCATGGTCAAAAAGAGTTTATTCTGTAAATTTTCAGAATACTTTTAATAAGAAAAGTATATATTTTTTAAAGATTTGTTTGGCTCTTTTTTTAACATTTACTTACACACAAATAAGGTGTGTAAGGAGGAAGAAAGGTAATTTTTATTTTTAAAGTTGTGTTGGCGCCCTTTTTTATCTTTTCTGGTGACCTTCCTCTTTCTTGCACCTTTTTGAAAAGGATTGAGAAATCTCCTCTAAAGCAATATCACCATATAAGCTAGCTTACGGGTCGTAAGAGCTTTGATTAAATACTTTGTAGCAGCACTTACGTATTAAATCTTGATGGAGTGGCTTAGAAAAACCAGAGTTTACGTTATAATTTAGATTAACAAAACAACCCGTAGGTTGGGATTACCATAGGTGTAGATTATTTATGGCTAATTTGTCTTTTTGTAGAACTTCCTAAATATTTATATTATCAATAAAACTCAGAGTTTCCAAAAAAATTAAAGATATATATTGTATCAGTTAAATGATTGATAAAATGTGCATTTATTCATTCACTTAACTAATTCTGTCTTAAATTAGTTTTGACAAATTATTCTTTTCAATAATCAACAATAAGTTATTTTTAAATAATCGGTTGAAATGATATTGACAATTTTATTCAAGTCACAGTAAATAGGATTAAAAAAGATCTTACTTTAGATGTCTTGTTCTTACACTGGACGCCACTAAAGAACTTTAAGTTTTATTTACTACTATACAAGTAGAATGCTACCTATCACTTGACTGGCAGAATAAATTTCAGAATAATTAAAACATCAGCAATGTACTTTGGATTTACTTAGATCCAATAAAAGACAACGCTTTAGTCGTTTTAACTAAAAATTGTATTTTTAAATGGTTCAGATTATTTGTTGCGTTTAGATTGACAAACAAAAATCTTTTTTGGCTTTTTCGCAACTGAATAAAAATATGTAACTTTAAATTGATTAAAGCAAATATTTAATAACATTACATATGTAGACTAGTCTGTCTACAGAATGTTTCGTTACATAATATAAACAATATTATTTAAGCAAGCATAAGAAATTATGTCATTTACCTTAAGTTTTTATAGACACATAGTAGTTGTACAAATACTTTCATCATATCGGGACTTATCAGTGCGCCGATCCTAAGAGAGAAACATTAAATAATAGAAAAGAATTGATTTCAAAATTTTAAAATATGTCAGTTTGTTTGACATGTAACCTAGATATGAAAAAAAAAGATAGTTTGCAGCCATCTATAATGTTATTTTTAAATGTGTTCAGATTATTTGTTGCGTTTAGATTGACAAACAAAAATCTTTTTTAGCTTTTTCGCAACTGAATAAAAATATTTAACTTTAAATTGATTAAAGCAAATATTTAATAAAATTACATATCTCAACATGTAGACTAGTCTGTCTACTGAATGTTTCGATACATAATATAAACAATATTATTTAAGCAAGCATAAGAAATTATGTCATTTACCTTAAGTTTTTATAGACACATAGTAGTTGTACAAATACTTTCTACTATGTGTCTATAAAAACTTAAGGTAAATGACATAATTTCTTATGCTTGCTTAAATAATATTGTTTATATTGTGTATCGAAACATTCTGTACACAGACTAGTCTACATGTTGAGATATGTAATTTTATTAAATATTTGCTTTAATCGATTTAAAGTTAAATATTTTTATTCAGTTGCGAGAAAGCCAAAAAAGATTTTTGTTTGTTAAAAATTGTATATCACTATATACAACAGAAAAATTAATAAAATCCTTTCAAAGGAAATATAAAGTCTGACACTTGGTAGCTTCAGCGGCACATAACTCGCCAAAAATAATAAATTAATATGCACACTATACTTGTGGCATTAAAAGAAGTAAATGATTTCCATAAAGAAATAGAAATTCACGACGTTTCTGGGGTTGAAGATATTAATCACATAGAGCGAGGGTTAATTGGGATTAATTAATGCGTTCATTAGCGATCCCGTCACATAGAGCGAGTGATGGCTAGGCTAGCCGAGCAACGAGTTCAACGGCTCAGACTACACTGTTAATTAGAAACTGTAGTACTATCACTACATTAATGAGCGATTTCGTATTTACGAAAAATGCGGAGGCCCAAGTGTACTGTTCAACTTCCTAATCTAAAACGTTTAGACAAGCGTCTATTTCCCACCTCTCCTTTCTATTGGGGTGGCTAACTGGTTGCCAAGGCGACTAAGAATGTTACATGCGATGAGTATACACGGATTTGTTAAAAAAAAAGAATAGATAAAGTTCAATTTTTGCTTGAATTATGTTGACCAACAAATATATTAGAGGAAGATATGTCTGATTATATTGTAGCGGAATTTCTTGAAAAATGCAAACATTGATTTTGGCTTTTAAGTATTAAATAGTTTTTTATACTAGCGGTCTTGCCATGTGTTTGCGGCGTTTCTTCATTTCTTTTTTAGCGTTATAATTCTCAAGGAATTGCTCTTAGAGGCAAGGAAAAAATGTTGTTTCATGTAGATAATATTTCTTAGAAAGCATTGCGCAATTTCGTAGAAAAAATTGAACAGTTTCACTTAGAGGATTTATTTGGTGGACAAAAATAGATCTGAAGCGTCAAAACTTGATATGAGACTGTATAAATAAGGTTTGATATTTTCTGAAGAGAGCGTGTGTAGAATTTTAGCCTGGGTTAAATTTTTATTTAAACTGATTTTAGATAGGTAGGTGATGTACAGCGGCGTGCGTGGATTGGATTAAATACGTTAGGTATTTTTTTATGCTTAAAAACAGGTTTCTTAAACAGCGCGAAATATAAAATATACAGTACCTACTGTTTGTCAGATATTAGATACTTTTTAATTTTTTAGAACTTCTACTAAAACATTACATCTCATCTCAAAACATTATATTACATCTAACTTTGACAGAAACCATAAATTATCACAGTCTCTCACTAAGCACTAACTTCGATTACATGGGCTAATCACATTTACTACTATAGTTTAAGAAATTGCAGTGATAATGAATTACCTATTGAAATAAAATATCAGCACTGTTTCAACAACATTCTTGTAAAAAAAACATTTTAGTTATCAATTAGAATTCATTTAAAATATTTTTCCAGTGGAGAATTTGTTATTTTCAGGTTGTGTGAAAAAATATTGTTTTGTGTTATTGTTGTATTAAGTCTGTTATATAAAAGATCTGTTCTATAAAAAGGTCTCACGTAATTAACATAACTTCCATAACACTCTGTATAAGTAGTAGTCCTCTGCATTTACGCCCTCTAAGCCGCAAATTCTATATCTAGTCCTATATAATACCGAAAGTTACAAGTCATATCTTAATTCTCGTTGAAAACAATTTAACTTGAATTTTGTCCAATAAATTGCATGTATAAGTTCGTCTGTCCAGTGGTTTATTTGAAACTCCCATGTAAAAACTACAATGGTTAAATTTGAATGAATTACTGAAAACAAGTATTTTAAACCCCGATGCAAAACATATCTTGCTCAACTTCGTAAATACGGGTGACGTATATTTCATTTCTGCATCATTAAGTATTCAGGACTAATTAAAAATGAGTAGGGCGATGTAGTGCTGACGGTGCATTCCCAGTAGATTGTAAGCGACACCTCTTATGACACTTTTCGTTTCATCAGACATTGGGGGAGCTAAAGTTGTTGCTCTTTGTTTTATTTACAGGGATGTTTAACGACTCGATGGTTTATATGAAATTGTTAGGGCCGGTGTTTACGACAGCCATGACATGTGTTTACCTTTTATTAATAACCCAACCTTATATATTACCTACGTTGACTTGACGTAGGTGTTGTTTTGATGTAACTATGTTGTTTTTGTTAAAATGCTCGAAATTGGACTTATTCTAAAAATAGATCGTGTGGCGTCTAGGAAATTGATTTCACTAAACAAACAACTCAAATGATTTAAACTAGAGATATTTTCAATATTTGTATTTTATTTTTCTTGTCTTTACCCGAATCATCCCTCGATATGAATTATTTTTTTTATCAAAGAAAGTGAAGCATTATTTCATTTAGTTCCGCAGAGCACCTACTTCAAGCAAAATATTTAGAAAACAAAATTCAAATACTTTTCGTTATTTAAACTATTGTACTTCAAACACATTTTATTTTTCAGTAATTTTAAAGTTTAAATATTCTTTAAAAAGTATTTTGTGTTTGGTACTTGGTATCTCAAAAAATTGAGGTAGTTTCAAAATTACTTCATATACTGCTAACATATTTATAATAATCTGAAAAAAGAATTTTATTTGGTACTTGATTTCTCAAAGAAGTATTTAAAGCGTTTATAAAATTTACTTAAAATACAATTGAATACTGTCGAAAGTACTTTAGATATTACTAGAATATTTCAAATATTCTAAAATAACCTAAAAGTATTTCAAATACTCTGCAGTTTTAAGAGTAGCTATTTTTTATTTCTACGTTTAAATTATTTGAAACAAGAAGTAAATGTAATTTTTCTCTCCGCGCACAATACAAAAGAAAACTACGTTTTCTTTATTTTAATTAACAAAAAATTTAGAAATTTTTTATGTTCAACTATGCGATTTCTCTCTCGTTTTATTGAGCTTTTACTTAACCAAAAATAAACTCAGAATTCTTATGTCAAAAACCAAAATGAAACTCACTTACTGGCTATATTTTCAAATTCCGTTGATATTGTTTTGCAATGACAATGTCATTCTCAGTTTCATCTGCTTTTTGTTTAGCTTTTACAAAATAACATATTTAGCAATATTTTCAGTAAAATTTCTAACCCAGT
Source organism: Kuschelorhynchus macadamiae (assembly GCA_030620095.1). Taxonomy (NCBI): domain Eukaryota; kingdom Metazoa; phylum Arthropoda; class Insecta; order Coleoptera; family Curculionidae; genus Kuschelorhynchus; species Kuschelorhynchus macadamiae. The sequence goes on along the minus strand of JAUTXW010001117.1, from coordinate 116,791 downwards.
ACCTTGTTTGTTCAGGCATTCTGTATTATTTATTATAGTTAACTAACCTACAACGGAGTAGTAACCATAGATATAATAACAGGGAGACGGAATTGTTTTGATATGAACGCAATCAAGCATTGTCAAAATTATTACTTGTTTGGTCTATTGTATCATCTAGATTTGGTTAATTCGAAAGGGTGTTGTTAACTATTTTATATAGAACAAAATTTAAACTCCTGATAATATTAAAATAAAATTCATTTTTAACTATATATAATAAAATTATTAGGGGCAAATAAGTATGCAAATAACTTGTTTTTTATTTCCATATAATGCCATTGGTTAAAAACGGACAACACCGCCGTATATCAATTAACCAAACAAAGCGGTGTCGCCTTGAGTGATAATGTTTAATAATTTTTGTGCGAGTTCTTGGGCATTGCCGTTAATATATTTTTCATTTTCGGTTAGGTGCGTAAGTGCTAATGGGCAAAAATTTGGACTATATAACTCCTACCGTCTTTATAACATAACACAATTAACTTTCCTTCGGTATGGATTATGCATCGGTTAATCATTTTGCAACGCAAATCACAAGAGCTGAAGAAACAAATTAAGAAATATCAATTAAAATTTGAAATGGTGAAACGATTTTAATATTTAAAGATATGATAATCGTTATAGATATTCAAGGATTTAAAGTCGAGAACGATAAATTAATTGTAAAAGAATTGGAAGCTTACGATGGGTTTAAAATTAGTCACCACATATTTAAAGTACCCTTTCCCTTAAATAATTTACTATCAAACCCATACAGGAGCTCTATTTGGCTAATGAGGAATCATCTTTGTATCGATTGAAATGACGGATTTACTCCTTATTATAGATGTCGAGATGTTATTAGAAATTTAACTGAGAAAGTCAACTATGTCAAAGGTGTAGAAAAGGCTTGGTTTGTCAGAAAATATTCTCTATAACCAGTTACTGAATTTGATTAACAGCCAATTTTAGAGAAATTGAACTCTTGCTGCTTTTGTCATAAGAAAACTCTTTGTGTTTGTGCATTAGCTAATGTTTTTCATCGATGTAACTATTTTTTTATGAAATAACACGTCTAGTTTAAAATATATTAGTTTTAATTGTTAACTATTTTCTTATACATAATATATGTTCGCCTAACTTTAACTTTTTTAGTTCATGCATAAATTTTCTTTCATTTTTACTTTTAAGAAAATCTATACATGCCTTAACAGCTTGTCTTCATAATTCTACATATTCCATATAATCTAAATACACAATAATGTTTTGAGCTTCACTGTCTTGTCCTTTAAACGCATAAAGTTCCGAGCAGGCTCTAAACATTGTGAACTCTTTATTCATTTCTATAACAATTTCTTCCATCGTTACATTAAAAATTATTCCTTTTTCAAAATCTCTTTCATTAGAATGGGATCTTCAATATATTCCTTTAATTTAAGAAGATGAACACCAAATACCAATTCCCTTATGTCGTGAATAAGTTGTATTAATCTAATGTTTTACAATATTTGTCACATGCAGATGCAGCTCTCGCATATTCATTAGATAGTTTGTAGTAATAATGACACTATTGTGATCTGCTTTGCATAGAATCCTTGGAGTAAGAAAATAAAATTTAGTAAAATTCTTTAATTAACTTTCTGACAGCTTCCAGTAATGTGTTGCACATGACCACAACACCTTTTTATAGATGGCGGTGGTCCACCTATACAGTCACCCTCTTAATTATGATGAGTGAAACACGGTAAGTTTACCTGTAATTCATTGTCATGTCGGTACCGTTCTGATAGCTTTTCCCAAATTTGTAACAACTTCACTGATTTCACAATATTTTTAAAATAATTAGGGGAAATACATTTTTGATCATCTATTTTAATTCCCCACAATGTAAACGCACAGTTAGCGCTAAACCAATAACTTTACTAACATGTTCAATAATATCTTCGAGTCTGGCCCTGACTGCCGTTACAAAACGTGTCGAAAGAAAGGTCCTGCTGTAAGTTATTTAATTACTGCTATTAAAGTGAAATTAAATTACCGAAAAGTGTACAAAATTGCGCCAAATAACCTTACTCAGTGAGTACATTGAATCATATTTGCTGTGTGATTCAAATTTATTAATATAACTATAAAATACTGAACAACATTCCTACCGATTGCGCGCGCACTTTTACCGGTGCTCGTCCATCCCAACTACCTGGAGCTCAACAATAGAACCCGGCAACAGAACCGTAGTAGGAACTTTCAGATGAACGCAAAGCGTAAAAAGATCTAAAATGGACAACTTGCAGGCGGGGGTTTTTGGACACAGAAACCTTAACCAAAACCATGCCTCTCATTTTTTAAATAAGCAAACTACACAAAAAACTTACTCATCAGTTTTATCGCAACCACAATTTCCTTCCAAAGAACAAGCCATATTATTCTCTGCAACTGACGGAATACCCTCCAAGCTTATATTTTTGCACTTGAGGCTAAAATTGGTCCCAAGAATGTCGTATTCTCTTCCCGTGTCTCTAATAACAGTAGTACAATCTGTATATACTTATCCAGTAACGAACAAGTTGAAAAAACTATAAATGAGCGTAATTCTATTACCCTTAAGGGACAAATACTCCAGGGCCGCAGATTAATTACACCGACCCAACGTTTAATGATGTCAAATATAACTATTCCCCACATCATATTAGAAAACGAATTAAAAATTCTAGGTTTAAAGTTAACCCACCTAACATTTCTTAAAATTGGGGTCTCAAATCCTGAATACAACCATATTTTTAGCTTTCGCCGGCAAGTTTTTATTGCTTCCCCAGATATAAAAATCCCCGTTCTATACTGATTACCCATGATAACACAGCTTACCGTATATTTCTATCTCAAGATCGAATCTCATGCTTTAAATGTAAGTAATCAGGTATATTGCTTCGCTGTGTCCAAATACTGAGAGCGTACCAGAAAATACAGATCCAAACAATATTCCCGTAATATCCGATACTATGTCGGAAGAAACTCCGAAACTAGAGCCAGTCAACTGTTGAACCAATACATAGCAACTCCTTCACCATTAAGTTAAGAATCCGATTTAGCTCTTATCCAACCCCCTAAATCAGGAGGCAAAAGAAACACTGAAGAAATTCTTACCCCGCCAATAGATTCAAATCTAGTTTCACAAACGAATGCAGACGTTTTTTCAAAGCGTGCAAAAAGATTATTGATACACATGACCCGTCATTTATTCTAAATCACCAACAAATAACAGATTTAATAGAAAACATTCAAGGGTCACAAAATGCCATAAATATTGCACTAAACTACACTACCAGTCTATCTGCGTTAGATTTTATGTTACGAGAAATCTATCCTCTATTAACGGAAATAAATATAAAAATAAGAATAATAAAATTTAGAAGAAAAATCAGAAAGCATCTTGACGGCGACGGTACAGTCTCTGAAACCCAAAGCGACGCATCTTTAGACTCAACCTTCTAAATAAACCAAACTTAAAAACAACTTTAACAAAAATGCCCTTGCACCCTTTTTCTATTTTACAGTGGAACCCAAACGAATATTTTTCCCATATCGAAATGTTGCAACTCTTACTTAAAGAAACAAATCAATTAGTTATAGATCTTCAAGAAACACATTTTCACCCTGAAGAGGTAGGCGTCTTAACAAAATTTCAAGGATTCTATTCCAACAGGGCAAACTAGTGTAAAGCAAGTGCATTCCTTTGAAATTCCACTAGATATTGAACTAGAACCAGTTGCCGTGGCAATCCAGCTTTCTACAAAAATCAATATATGCAATATATACATACCTAATAGCAAAAACTTTACTGCTCAAGATACTAAAAATTTGCTCGATCAGATACCTTCATCTCGTCTTAGCATCGGCGATTTGAACAGTCATCACATTTCCTGGGGAAGAAAGATACAGGTACAATAGGAGATATATTCTATAATGCACTAGATAGTACTGACCTAGTTTTTCTTAACACTCAGAAATTGCTTTAAGTCTCAGTACAGCATCAGTAGTAACCTCACTCAACTTGCAAGTTACCATTCTTATACGGTAGCGATCACTTTCCAATAACAATAAAAAACCCCATAGAAGTTTTTGAAACAATCCCTCTACCAAAATGGAACCTAAAAAATGCTGATTGGAAAGGATTTCAGGATAACATTGATGTTATAATCCCGTTATTACAAATAGTAACGTAGACCAAACTCTAGACAATTTTGATAAAATCCTAGACAGCGCAGCTGAGCAGACCATCGGCAAAAATAGCATTTGACCAAATTTACCCCCGTTCCATGGTAGAATAAACACTGCCAAGTTGCTATTCGAACATGCAAACAAGCTTATAAATGCAAAAGACACAAAACCGAAGAAAACATGCTTATTTTTAAAAAACTAAGGGCTAAAGCTAGACTAGTAATCAAGACTAGCCAAAAATAATCATGGACTAAATGTGTAACAACTTTAACCCCAAGAGCTGTCAGCGCCGAAGTCTGGAATAAAACCAAAACAATAAATGGAAAAAGCACCTACAACCCAATCCGCGCTATAAATTATAATGATCAAATTTTAACGGAGAATTTTGCTATTACCAATGCCTTTGCAAACATTTACGAGAATTTCTCAAGCAGTCGTAACTTTACTCACTTTCAAAGAAGAAAAAGAAAACGAAAACTTTCCACTCGGCTCCGAAGACAAGGCCCCAATGAATCTACCCATTTCAAAAGAAGAACTTATGGATGTACTTAGCGATATTAAAAAGTCCAGTACCGGGTCTGATAACATCCCAGCATATTTTATAATAAACCTACCCGAAAAAGCAAACACTTTTCTTCTAGAATTTAATAACCATATTTGGTTACAACGGTGCTTCTCAAACATGTGGACAAAAGCTTACATAATTCCAATACCCAAACAAGACAAGAATAACCTAAATCTAGAAACTTACAGGCCTATATCCTTAACTTGTGTCATGTGCAAAATATTAGAAAAGATACTGAACAAACGTTTATACTGGTATCTCGAACAACAGAACCTCATTACTTCCTTAACAAACAAAAATGTGTTGAAGCCAGTTTTCAGCAGAAGCAGACCAAGAAAACGGCACTTCAAAGGGCTCAGTAATTAGCATCACACTTTTTCCAGCTGCTATCAATGATGTTACTAAAGACATATTAGCCCCGGTTAAATGCAGATTGTTTGCAGACGGCTTGCTCTTTATAATAAAGAGAAAAAACTTGGCATCAATGCCAACATTTTTACACAGTCAGCTTAATAAATTGGAGGACTGGACAAAATACTCTGGATTCAAGTTTTCAACAGAAAAAACCAAATCCTTTTCTCGAAAAAGACTGAACCAACAACGCCTATCCTTACATTTTATGATAAAACTCTAACCTTTGTAGGAAATGTAAAATTCCTAGGAATGATTTAAGTACATATTAATAGTCTTATCAAGTCATGTCAAAAAGGAAAAAACTTGCTGCAAATACTAGCAAATAAAACATGGGGCGCAGATACAACAACCCTTTTAAGAATATACAGATCACTTATCAGATCCAAAATTAACTATGAATGTCGCCAACGACTCGGCTACAAAAACCCCTCTCAAAAATTGAATACAGTCACAGCACAGCAGTTCGAATTGCTTTAGGTGCATACTACACTAGTCTGGTGGTAACCTTGCTTTGCGAAGCTGGTGAACCTCCTTTAAGATATAGAAGAGCCCTCTTAAGTCTATCCTATGCCTCTAGGGTGGCACCAAACCCAAAAAAACAGTTCATACAAACATTTTTTCCAAGGATACAGCGACATTTTTGGCATTAAAAAAAGAGCTCGACCAACATTTTATGAAAGAATAAATCGATATCGAGCTAATTTTCTAATTGACTTTCCCCAGTTCTTCCCTGGATTATTCAATCTTCCGAATACATCACCACTTTAACCAAGGTTAATAAAACTGAAACAAATCATAACCCTATTAATTGTGAAACAATATACACTGCGGCTGTTGTAACCCCCAATCTGACATATAAGTACAAACTGTCTTACCTTTCAAGCAGTTATAACGCAGAACTATATGCAATATTGCAAGTTCTGAATTATTTCCAAGAAAACAACTATTTGTTTACTGCAATTATCACAGATTCTCTTAGTGCCGTCTCATCAATTAAACGAATATTTTCTTTCCATCCTATTGTTCAACTTTTAAAAAAAGTTTTGCACATCAGTGAGCTTGGAAAAAAAGTAACCTTTATATGGGTACTCTCACACATCGGAATAGCTGGAAACGAGCAAGCCGATGATGCAGCGCGTTCCGCCATTACAGACAACACCACAGTGATTGTACAAAAAACTGTTAACCACTTGAACAATCATTAAAACTAAAGTGTTAAATGCGTGGCAAAATGAATGGACTAATATGGAATCAAAACTTTTGGAAGTTAAACCGTTGGTAAAACTGTGGCTAAGTCTCCCAATTTCGCGAAAAAATCAAGTGTTACTGTGTACGCCTTAGAATCGGATATACACAAAAGACGCATGAGTATCTCATTACTAAAAATTATCAGCGATCTTTGAAATGTGTCCGTTAAACATATACTTATAAACTGTCCAGCTTACAACTTGCAAAGACAAGAACATGACATTAAGAACTCATTGGGTGATACTTTACTTAACATTAGAAACCTTTTGATTTACCTCAAACACTGCAATTTAGTAAGCCAAATATAATTTCAAATTTATTGTAAGCCAAACTTAAAGCAACCTAACGTTATGCGCTAATAACCCAGGTGGTCGATGCGCCAAATAAATAAAGAAATAAATATCTTCGGTAGGTACTATATTCAATGAACCCATGTGACTTAATTTGAGAATGAGTTGCTCTCTTGGCTATTAATACTTAAATAAAACATCTTCACTCCAATTACCCCTCCAGTGGGCAAGTCAGAACGGGGTTTAAGAGTGGGGGACGTCAAGGTCAACCAGACAAGTAGGCCTGGACGGGGGACTGGTGCGGGGGGATAAAATAATCAAAAAAGTGGTGGGGGTGCTGGCTTAACTAGCTTAACTTCCTTAATATCCTCTAAAATTGGAACAATTCAAAGCTAATTGGCCCTATTCAGAACCTAGCTTGAAAAATAAATTTCAAATTTTTTGAAGGGCTACATATCAAAATAAACTGGCGATATGATATGGCATATAATGAAAATAAACTAGCAGGCCCGGCAGACTTTGTTCTAACTTTTCCGTTAGATGGCGCGATGAGTTTCCAGTGGAATTATAAGAATATGGGGCGCATTCACCACATCGTCCAGAAATGTTGTTGAAGAAAAACTTATTGATTTTATAGAAAAAAATACGCAATCGGTAACTAAACAATCATTTAAAAAAAATCATGTAAATTGGTGCAGTACAACTCTTTCACGAACTTGCTGAAAAATCTTGCTTAGTGTTTTAAATATAAAGATTCATATAATAATGCAGAAAAATTATTAATATTTTCTTAAAGTTTAAAGTGAACATCTCGCGGTATTCAGTATAAATCATTTGCAGTAAGAATCACTACATTAAAACCAACCAACCTGTCAGTTGGTTGGTTTTAATGTTGTTGGTTGATTGATTTAACAAAACAGGTCTAACTTGTCTTCTTAGGTTTGGAATTATTCCTTAAACATATTTGATATTCACCAATCTAAAATGCATCTGTTTTATTTCATTAAATTATTGGTACTTGAAACTCTTTACAGTAGTACAATTATTTATTCTACTTTACCTGTCAAAGTACTTGAATTACGTATACAATAATTATTATTATGTAAGGGTTAGTCGAAATTTTCAAATGAATTATTCCACTGTAATGAAATTTCATTGCTCTTTCCATAAATTTACCAAAGTGCCACCGAAAGCTGATAGGATATTGTCCGCTGATGATAACTTATTGTTGGTAAAGGTAAAGGGAAATCACAGAGAATATCAAATAGTTCGGCCCATTGTACGATATCCTAGAATCCTTCTAAAAATAACCATCGCTAAAAGCTTGTTCATGTAGTTTTAGGCATATCAGCATGACCCAATAATTCGAATATGCAGTCAGTTTAAATTAATAATCAGAGTCCGTGGATTTTAAAAAGGCCACCGGTAATACAATAGGGCTTAAATCGATTTAAAATAAGTTGTGGCCAAATTTCATGGGCCGAAATCGAATTTTAAGTTTATTGTTTGCAATATTTAAACGTTCGCGTCAAATGAAAAGCCATTAGATATTATCCAGTACCAACGAGCCACAGAGGAGTCGACTTTATAAAGTGCCATGTGTGGCCAGGAACCCAGCAAAGATTTTAATATAAAAAACTTATATGTGCATATTCCTACGGGCTTACACAAAATTAATTTTGTGGCATTGGGAAAAAATTCGAATAAAACCCATAAAAATATCAAAATTGAAAGCAGTTTTAATTCTATGAAACTGTAGCTGTGATGGTATTTCTTCTCGAACTTTGTAGATGCGAGTTACCTTTGTACAGGTGGGAATAGCTTGCCATCCTCAGAACTAACAAGTGCAGCAAATTATTTTCTTTACTTTCAAAAATACAGTATAGGTATTTGTCTCGTGTAGGAAAATAGATTCGCCTGTTGTCTTGAGTGTATATGTATACATAAAGCATGATAGATTTTCTCATTAATTTGCTAGAGTGCATATCTTTAAGAAATTCCTACAATTTTCTATACACGATTTTGTATACAGGGTGTTAGAGGTTTGACTACAAATACTTTAACACGTGATAGTGTGAACCATTTTGATAAAAAAAATGCTTAAATAACATAATGTCAATTCCTTAACATTTTTGAGAAAAGCGGCCTTAAAGTTGTATTTTGTTTTATTAATTTTTAAGCACATCTTTAACACATTTATTAATTTTATTTTGTAAAACAATTAATTATATGACTTTCTACAACATGCCTACACTTTTTTTCTTAAACAATATCTGAACGACCTAAATTTAAAAAATAAAAAACGTATAAATTGTTTTATTTTACCATAGAATGTTTATTTGAAAACGGCAACCCTGCCCAACGTAGAGAAACGAGCAGGCTTCAACGAACAAAGCAATTCGCAAACATATCAGTCTTGTTTTTTGGTTCTTTCACCTTAATTTTTTACTGTATGAGTCGAGATTTAAAAACTCTTTTAAAATGTATACGAATCCTGAATATGCAGACATGTTACTTATTTATGGAGAGTATATACAGAAAGCTCATTTGGCGTCCCAAACATACCGGGAAAGATATCCTAACAGGAGGTGTCCTAATGACAGAACATTTGTGGCGGTTTTACAAAGAGTTCGCGATACGGGAAGTGTAAACGTCCGTCAAATTAATTGGGGGTCTGAAATGCAAATAACACCCGAAAACGGGGAACATATTTTAGCCCTATTGGAGGCAAACACTGGTTTGAGTACTCGGAAAATCACGCAACAAGTTTGGATTTTCTGATTGGACCAGAATATTGTTTTACGAGACCGAACAGCCCTTATAACTTCTTTCTTTCTAAATATGGTGTAGCATTTTAATTTTAAAATTCTACGATTTATTTATGTTCGGGCTTCTCTAGTGAGCAATAAAAATACTTATTTTAATTTGCACTGGTTTTCGACGTTATTACACAACAGTCACAACCCTGGGGCCGGAATTTTACCTTATTTAGTGACAACGGAAACATCTGCCGATCGATAAATCAGGATCGATAAATCAGCCATTCGTATGACATTTATCTACAACGTCGCCAGTTCTCCCGTTTATCTTGTGAGTTTCATGATTTTCATAGATTGTCACTAATGATTTGCTTAATATGCAGATTTTTCTTTATAATATGGCTTCTCCCTAATTCAATCAGCTGTTAGGTTAATCGATAAAATGTTTTTAAATGGTTATTTTTCGACGGCATCTCGTGGTCGAAATACTTACAGGCATGTTTGCATTTTGAATTAGTTTGTATGTATTAAGTCTCTTTTGTTTCCCTTTTCTTTTTGGTATATGAGGGACATAATCTGGAAAATTTATTGATTCTCTTAAGCTAAGGATCCTACCTCCGATTACATAGAGGAAGCAGTTTTCTTTCTCCTTCACATTTTTTATTATTAAAAAAATGAAACATAACCTGTCTTTTTGGAACTCTTTTATTGAGGCCACGTGATCTGATTAAACACGTGCTAATGCTTAGTTGTATTGGAATGAGCTAACGCTCTACCGTTCCACTGCAGCTTTTTGGATTTAAGGCTAGTTATTTCCATTTTTTACGTAGAGCGTGCATATATATATATATATATATATATATATATATATATATATATATATATATATGTGTGTTTTCATTCCGGGTGTACATCCGTTCACTACTGTCGTTCTGAAAAGAACAATTTTGCTGACGTTTCGCCAAAATCACATTTGGCATTTTCAAAGCTTTCTTTTTCGCGTCCGAATAGAGACTGAAGTGTTGGTGACTGCGACGCTTCCTTTTATACCCCCACCCGGGGTCGTTATATCTGCGCGGCCGTTGGTCGTTATTTATGTTTTTCGGATGGTGCTGTTGTTATTGCGCTAATTGCGCTTGAGTTTCTGCGATTTTAGGTTTGTCGCTTCTTGTCTTCCATACTGTTGGTAATTTTAGTGATCGGTCCCTTTTATTCAAATCACCTTGTTTTTCAATTTCTATAGCTTCCCGGATTATTCTGGTCTTATAATGTTCTATATTGGCAATTTCCCTACACCCATCGAAATTTATTTTATGGTCGGTTTCCTGATGATGTTGGAGTTTATGCTCTTCTATTCTTGCTGATATTCGCCTGTTAGTCTGCCCAACGTACAACTTTTCACAGTCCTGGCACGGAATGCTGTATACTCCGTGGTTTTCCAGTTTGATTTTATCTTTTGGGTTTCCAAGTAGTTTACCTATAGTTGTTTGTGGCTTGTGTATTCTTTGTATGTTGTGTTTCCTAAGAATTCTTCCGATTCTGTCTGTTGTGTCTTTTATATATGGTAAGACTACTGGTTGCTTTCCCGGTTCATAATTTTTGTTGTTCGTTGTTCGGGAACCCTGTGTATTAATAACTTTCTCTATGGTGCGATTTGTGTAGCCATTTTTCTTTAAAGCACTAGATATTACCTTAAGTTCGTTTTGTCTTGTCTGTGCTTCAGTTAATCGCACGGATCTGGATATTATGGTATTTGCCACAGCTTGAATTTGTGCTGGGTGATGATGTGATTTTGCATTTAAATATCTGTCTGTATGTGTTGGTTTTCTGTACACGGTGTATTCGAAATGTCCGTTATGCAGTTTTGTGACCAGAACATCTAAAAATGGTAGTTTGTTGTTTTCCTCTAACTCTAGAGTAAATTGTATTGAATTTACGTGAGTCAGAAATTTTTCGAGCTCTGCATGACCATGTTGCCATATAATAAATATGTCATCCACATAACGAATCCATAATTTGGGCTTTAAACTTGCTTTCTCGAGAGCTTCTTTCTCGAAGTATATCATAAATACATTCGCGACTACTGGTGATAGCGAGGCCCCCTATATATATATATATATATATATATATATATATATATATATATATATATATATATATATATATATATATATATATATATATATATATATATATATATATATATATATATATATATATATATATATATATATATATATATAATTTATCTTCTGGTATAAACTTAAGAAATTTAAGCCCTTCAAGCAAACTTCATGGTAAAAATGTCTTTTTTTTATTTAAAACTTTAAGTATTCTTTTAGTTATTTAAATTTATGTAGCTGCATATATCTGATTAGTAATCTAAAACCTAATCTGATTATAACGGTCTCGAGCAGTACACACTTTTAGACCTAGTTCATTGCCTCAATGAAAATATATAGGTTACCCACTGAAACCATTTAAGGTCAGTGTGTGGATGCAGTTATATATTGGTTAGTAGTATTCCGAGCTCACGAAATTTAATTTTCCCTACAACAGAACTAGTTGCAATGAAAGAAAACTTAAATATAAGAGAATTGTTGATTTTTATATATCATGCATACATATTATCACCGAAACAACGCATTTCTAAATTCTGGGAACAGTTCTCCTTTTGTATAATATAGCCTATGCGGTTTTGCAGTCGTTTCTGAAATATTTCAATTTACAATTTATTTCGCACCGATATGTGTGTCCATTAAGCTATTTTTTTTTCAATTTTATTTTAATTTATTTATTTACACTACTCCTCAGCTAGAGCACATATTATGCAGTGGTGAGAATCTTAAAACGTTCGTTTTAGGCTTTGGTAGATAAATAATAGTGATGACCGAGTTGGTCTAACATGCACGTGAAAGGTAACCTGAGATGGTAGATTAGAAGTAAAAACTCGTGCAGAAATGGGAGCAGAAAATATTGTCTTCTTTTCTGAAGAGTATCCCATATCAATTATAAAAATAGACTTTGTCGGGAAGTATCAAAAGGTGGGTAAGACCCATCAATTTTAAAACTTATAAATTTTAAAAATGTATACTGTACCCTCTCCAATTTGTCAATATGCAATTGATAATTAGGGTGCCAAATAGAGGAGGCATAAGGTACAACAGTATCTTCAATGTGATAAATAAATAAAAAATGCTAACAAATATGACTCCTAAGCCTCTAAAGTGCTCAACTCGTTTTAGAACAACGCCGTATATACGATACTCATACTGCATAGACATTCTATTTCTACTGAATGCCAAACATTACATTTATTGATGTTGAGGGAAGTTTGTTTTTTCACACCGTACATTGATTAAGTATTACAGGATCATAGCTCTATTTCAAACATCAAGGCAGTCAATTGCTCATAGTATTTTTAAACCGCCACCATAAAATAAACAGTCATTAATCATGCCAATAATGCCATTTATCAAATGTTAAAAAATAAGGGACCTAGGATAGGCCCCTGAGGAACCCCCGATGTAGCAACAAAAGTGTCTGACGATACTGTACAAAATCTATACTGTACAAATTGAGACCGATTGAAAAGCTAAATATGCAAAAATTTAAAAAGTTTCCCGAGAATTTAAAACTGGATAATCTAGTAAGAAGAATAAAAATACCGTGATCAACGGTTTAGAACAATCTGTACAAATAACGTTAGCCTGAGGGTTACAAACCAGGCTGTCAGAGATGTATTGTGTAATAATACGTAGATTTGTTACAGTGGACCTAACAGATACAAATCATGCTGTTGATCAATTACAGGAGGAGTTACGTAAAAAGATAGCTGTGTGTGAATGAGAAATTCAAACATTTTGCTAAAACTGTAGCAGCAGGCCGATAGTTTTCTATTTTACTCCTACCACTATTTCTAAAGACTGGACAGATTTTTGACTCTTTTCAAATATCTAAAAGGAGCAGCTTTGTACAGGGCGGTCCAATAATAGAGGATGTCGGCTATAGCTCAGGAACCGTTAATGACACAACTCAGGGAAAAAAAATATTTGTAGGTAAATAGACCAAGAGAAATCGCTGTAAATTATTATCAAGTTTGAAAGTTGGCCGCTAGGGGGCGAACAGCAACACAAAAGTTTAAATGCCAATTTTATCTTAAATCTCTATAATTGATATATAAGCATTGTATTCTTCAACCTATTACGTACTTTTTTGCTTTAGACGATGTTTATCTATTTTCAAAAATAAAGTAGTGGGGGAAGGTTAAATATTTTTACTTTCAAATGTAAATATCTCTGTTTTGGATGAACCGATTTTATTCAACTTGGTGTCGAAAAAAAGTGCTTTTTTTGCTCTACTCGTGGATCCATAAACTGCACCGTATTGACTTTGTTAGTGGTCACTAGATGGCCTTCTTCCGCCATATCCAGGTCCGCATTTAAATTAAGAAAGCTGATGATGGTCTCTCGAATCCAAAACGTCGGATTGGAAAATTAACCTTGCCGTTTCCTAGAGTCGAAAAAGTGACAATGGCAAAGTGGAAATTATTTTCATCTCTCATTTCAATTAATCCTAAAATTTTAGGGAAACCAGAAAACTGGAAAAAAAACAAGGCTCCAATAGAAGATGTAGTCATCTTACATAACCTACATAACATGACATAACAACAAAACTTAACAAAGGAATAAAACAAAAAATACTAAAACTTAGTCTATTGTATAGTTTCCGGTCTTTTTTGTTCAGGGTATCAAAGGGTTCCCAATAAATCAGACCAAAACAATGTGATATACTTTTCTTTTATTACGATTTTTTTTATTCGGCAACGCAAAAATAAATTAAATTTCTTACAACGGTGTAAAGATAAAGGTGTTTTTCCTAAATTTTTAAATTTGAGCTCAAATAGGTTTCAACATCTACCTCCTCAAAGACTTCATAACATTGTATTTGATTTCAAATACAATTTACTAGTTCTAGAAATAAACAACACTGAAAAATATTTTAGAAACCTGCTGTACGAAAAAAATTTTCAAATTGGTGCCTTTTCTAATTTTCTTACTATATTGGAACTCAATAAGTTCCTTAATTTTGAAAAACAAAAAAATTAAAAATTGTTCTTAAAACTTAAAGCCACTCAAATAAATAAAATAAAACACCTTGTAGAAGATTACAATAACATCTTTCTGCAATTTAATCGCTTGATTAAATCAAATATAAAATCATGTTGGTTAACATTTCTAACAAGATTATACCGTTTGATTTTGACTACATTTATGCTCTAGGTCCAAACTTTAACCTGCCGTTTTTTGATGACAAAAGAAGGAAAAAACATTTTTCAATACGATCAGTTCTTTTGAATATTTTCTCCATAAATTGTCTCGCTCAAATAATGATGAAAATCAAGAAAATAACAAATACAAGACAAATTAGAGCTAAATTTATTATCCTACTTGGAAAAATTGAGTCAGAACATTCAAAATATGAATTACAATCATTCTATAAAAAAATCAGCTGCGATCTTGCCTGTGCTAAAAAGTTCTTGAGAGTACATGAAGATATCATTTTGATAAGAGCCGATAAAAGTAAGGTTAACGTAATAATGAATAAGCAAGTGTATGATTCAAAAATGATGGAATTGTTGTAAGACACTAACAGCTATTGTACTTTCCAAAACAATATTATTAAGAATATTCAGGATAAAAATAATTCCATGCTTAGTGAATGGTGCAAAAATTCTTATATCGATAAAACCACATATTATAAGCTAATTTGTCACAATGGAAATGTATGTAAAATATATGGTTTAGCTAAAATACACAAAGAAAATATGCCCCTTAGACCTGTAGTATCTAATACTGGTAGCCCTCTTTACGCTATTTCTGTCTTTTTATCACAAATTTTAAAAAAAGTAGTTTTAGAATCACCTTACACTATTAAAAACTCTTTTCAATTAAAAATTGAAATTGCAAATCATAAATTAGATTCAACTAAAAAATATAAGTTTATATCTCTGGATGTGGTATCTCTTTATACAAATACACCGATTGCCACCGCTATCGATTACATAAATACAAATTATCATTGTCTGAATACAAATATACCTAAAAACCAATTTGTTTCTGCTATACAGTTTATTTGTAATTCGTGTGCTTTCTCCTAGAACAATAATATTTACAAACAAATATACGGCTGTCCTATGGGTTCTCCTCTTTCGCCAATAATGGCAGATTTAGCTCTTTTTGCCCTTGAACAGCAAGCTTTCAATAGTTTCTCTTTTAACATTCCTTTTTATACAAGATACGTAGATGATACGTTACTTTTAGTGGAACCAGAGAACATAAATCATATTGTTTAATCATTTAATAATCTTGATAACAGGCTCACATTTACAGTAGAAATTCCTGATAATTCTTCTATTAATTTCTTAGATATCAGTCTCAATCTTAAAAGCAATAACAAAGTCACCTCAAATTGGTATAAGAAGAAGACTTCATCCTAAATAAATAAATAAATAAATGCTTTATTGTCAAAAAAATTTTACAATTTTGTGGACAAAGCTGTTGTAAAAAAAAAATAGTTACAAACATCAAAATTAGCAAACAAAACAAAAAAAAAACACAACATAAATATTATATAAAAATAATATTTAAATCAAGAATTTAGAATATTAATATAATAAAATCCTAAAAGAAGTACATTAGAAATGTACTTTGTCAGTCGTACTATGTTATAAACATTTTCATAAATATAATGTAAAAAAAATAAAAAAGCAAAGTAAAAAATAAAAAATAAAAAAGTACGAAACAATTAAAAAAATACATATACAAAATTCGGTAAAAATGGTTGGTAATGGCAACTATCACACTAGGGGTTCATAAGGATAAATTTATGTGTTGTAAAACTCGTTCACGGTGTAGAAGGCGCTTTCCAGTAAGAATGACTTCAAAGCCTTGCGAAATGAAGTCAGAGATATTATGGATTTGATGTTAAATGGCAGGTGATTATGCATTTTTTTTGCATTGTAGATTACTGATCTTTTAATTAACTCTGAGTGTGGGGTTGGAAGATAGAGATCGTGCTCAGTGTTTCTGAGAGGGTAGTTGTGAGAAGGTCTCTCTAATAGAGCAGGTGCATGCTTACGAATTAAGCAAACCGATTCCAAAATGAATAAGCAAGGAAGGGTTAGTATTTTATATCTTTTAAAGAAATCTCGGCAGTGAGTTCTACTGTTAAGTCTCAGTAGGTAACGAACAGCTCTTTTTTGTAGTATAAAAATTCGATCAAATTGAGTCGCACAACATGTACCCCAGAATGGAATAGCATATCTGAGGTGCGACTCAACAAGAGCAAAATAAACAGTTCTAGAGGTAGAAAAGCTAAGCTCCTCGGAAACAGATCTTAACGCAAAGCAAGCAGAACCCAACTTCCTTGATAAAGCGTCGATATGTGGATCCCATTTTAAAGAATCATCTACAAGAAGCCCTAGAAATTTTACAGAGTTTACGACATCAATAGTGGTGCCATTAAGGTCAAAAGGTTGCAGCGTGTTTTTATAAGACAAGACTTTCGTTTTAGAGATGTTCAAACATAGGAGATTAGAATCGCACCAGGATTTAATGGTAATTAGGTCATTAGATACAATCCTTTGTAGGTCCGTGACATCTGGGTGGCTCCACGTAAAGCTGGTATCGTCCGCAAAGAGACATATTTTTCCACTAATGTTTAAATTAGCCATGTCGTTTATGAACAGAAGAAACAAGATAGGGCCTAGTTCCGAGCCTTGAGGCACTCCATATTCCATTGGCCTACAAGAAGATATCCTGTTGTCAACTTTCACAACTTGATTTCTGTTGCTAAGATATGACTTAAACCAATCGAGAGGAGCCCCTCTAAATCCATAGTACTGCAGCTTGTTAGTTAATATATTATGATTCACACAATCGAAAGCTTTGGAAAAATCACAGAAAATTGTTGCCGTAGCGTGATGGTTGTTTAGGCTGGAGTAAACTCTATTAAGAAGGGAAAACATGGCATCGCTTGTGCATTTGTTACTTAAAAATCCAAATTGATGTTTTGTAAGTATTTCATATCTAGACAGAAATGATAAAAGCCTTTTTTTAACCAGTCTTTCGATGATCTTAGATAGCGTAGGGAGAAGTGCAATTGGGCGATAGTTCGAAGCTTCTTCTGAACCACCTCCTTTGTGAAGAGGTATGATTATTGCAGTTTTAAGGCAGCTTGGAAAAGTACCATTTTGGAAAGACATATTTATCAAAGCAGTCAGATGCTCTAGAGTGCACTCCGGCAGACTTGAATACATTCTTAAAGTAAGCCCATCAATTCCCGAGGAAGATTTATTTTTGATATCATTAATTGTACTGCGAAGTTCTGATAAAACTACTGGTGAAAAGAAGAAACTGTGCAGGTTTACCCTATGATTAGAGAGATATGAAATTGGGTCATTAGATTGAGATACGGATTTAGTCAAATCTTTGGCTACATTTACAAAATAATTGTTTAGGTCCTCAGGAGAGGTAAGGATAGTGTTGGATAAAGGAGTTTTGTTTCTTAAATCATTTACGATAGACCAGGTTTCTTTAGCTACATTTTTGGCGTTAGAAAGTCTATTATTGTAATAAATATCTTTGGCGGCTTTAATAGTCTTATGATAAATTTTTCTGTATGATTTTACATAATTATGAAAAAAGACACTGTCCGAAAATTTCTTTAAATGAGATAGTGACCGCATGTTCTTAGAAGATATACGTAAACCTTTAGTGGACCAGGGTTTACTTCTTTTATTTTTGATAGGCCTAAGAGGAAAAGATTCAGAAGCTATATTAGTTAGAGTTTTTATAAAACGAGAAAATTCAGTGTCGACATCATAAGTGTGAGAGTCCCAGTCAGTTATTTGACATAGGTGTTTGAAATTAATGAAATTTCTAACCGAAAAAATACGGCCTAGTTGTCTAGAGGAATTTTTGGCTTTGGATGTAATTGAAAATTTTGTGAAAATTGCTTCATGATCGGAGAAACCTGGACTTAAGACATTACATTCGACGGAATTCTAAATTCTACAATCTGTTAATGCTGCTCCCGCCTGGACACCTTCCAATCTTATATCTAATATTTTCACTTCATTAAAAGATCGCGATGATAAAACGCTTCAAAGTAATTTGGTATACAAATTAGAATATATGTCTTGTGACCCTACTCTTGTATATATCGGTGAAACATCGCAATACACAAAAAACGCTTTTATCAACACAACTATAATATTCGTAAAAATAACCCCTCGCATTCAGGCTTATGTAACCACTCTCTAACAACATTACATGCTTTTAACAATTTTTCAATATTACACACTGAAGAAAATCGTATGAGAAGACTAATTTTGGAAACGTTATACATTCACAAGTTTCCAAACAATATTAATCAAAAAACTGATTATGATAACATAATTTCATTTTATAAACATCTAATTTAATAGAACATTTAACATCAAAGTATATTTTTCTTTTTCTTTCTTATCAATAAAAAAAAACAATTTAATACATTGCATAAACTAAATAAAATTAATCTCTGAAAATAAAATACCGATCTGACATCTGGCGTTAAACTGTATAAACCAAAAAAACAAATAGTTTTATATTTTTGAGTCGCAAAACAGTTGAAAACCCACTAATGTTTTAATATTTAAATAAAAACTCCACAGGTGTCTCATCTGTTCAAATTATAAAATAAATATCCAAATCACATTCTTCCAATACGTTGTTTATAGCTACTTTGAAACTCGTACATTGCAGAGAGTGTTTCTTGTATAGAAATAAAAAAATATATATAAAAAATAGGTATTAGCGAAATATGACTCCACATACTAATTAGAACAACAAAAAGTATGCTTTCAACTGGTGCATACCTCCCAAAAAAAAAGGTATGGTAATATTTGGTTTATGTATTACATGTTTTGATGCCTTTATTAAACTAAAAAAAATTAATAATACATGTTTATCTTTAAGAACTAAAAAACAGAAGATTTGTCTCTGTTTCTTTTCTCTTGGTTACCTACTAATAATAACAATATACACATAACGTGTATTAGCTATAATTACGTTTATTTGTTGTTTTTGAATTTAAATGGATGTATGTAATATTTTATTCCTTTTCAACCTATCACAAAAAAAAAACAAAACATCTACTTCATGTGTCATTCCATTCATACCGTATTTGATTTTTTTCAGAAAATCAGCATTATTTGGAGAATTCCGAAACAACGCCATCTAGTGACCACTAACAAAGTCATTACGATACAGTTTATGGCTTCATGAGTAGAGAAAAAAAAACACTTTTTTTCGACACCAAGTTGAATAAAATCGATTCATCCAAAACAGAGATATCTACATTTGAAAGTAAAAATGTTGGACCTTCCCCCACCACTTTATTTTTGAAAATACAAAAAAATGGTCTAAAGCAAAAAAGTGCGTAATTGGTTGAAGAATACAATGCTTATATCTTCAACATACCTCAACTATTGAAATTTAAGAGAAAGTTGGCATTAACACTTGTGATGCGGTTACACCCCCTAACGGCCAACTTTCGAACTTGAAAATAATTTCCAGGATTGGATCCACCATGTACACATAAATTTAAAATAACTGGTAACGGTTTGGCAAAAGCACTTGCGCAGTCTCGCACAATAAATGAAGGGATAAGGATAGGTCCAGAGGTAAATTTTACTCTTAGTTTGGAGATTAAAGTATTATTGTCAATCTTGACATTACCTTTGACTTAAATACCTAAAATTGGCAAAAATAGCAGGTATCTTGTTTGTAGCATGGACACATATCTACGCGAAATAAATTTAGAATTAAAATACTTCCAAAACGATTGTAAAACCGCTTGTGGTATGTTATACAGAATAAGTCTATAACGTTTTGCGATAAAACCCAATTGTATTTTTATACTATACCTTTTTTATACGACGCTCAGTTGTTTCGCTAATAATGTTTATGAATAATCCATAAAAAATCACAAAATCTTCATATTTACCATTTTCTTCCATATACTAAGAAATAAATAATAAGAACTGCTCAGTTTTATTTAGATATCCCTGAACAATAAAATACCACTCTAGCGATATTTCTAAGACAAGATCATAACCATTCTTTTGTAGAATTTATATTTAATTTTATGGGTATTTATCTTAAATATAGCTTCCAACCGAACAAATATCCATATCATCACACTATCTCAAATATTCCATTTATTTGAATCCGTAAAACCGTAACCTAATATCACCAAAGTGATCTTGTAATTTAAGAACTCCGATTCGCCCAATTCCAACTAAATAATAGAGCTTTGGCGGTTTTGATTTCCCCCGTGGCACTGTGTATGCGCTGCTAGGTCACATTTGGAATAGCAAATTACTACTATTCAAGCAGAAAGTTAAAAGACTAAAACGTAATAGAATGACTGCTATATAGACACCGTATGAAAACCGCTAGTGTAGTTTTGGGGAAGAATTTTTAAGAATACATTCGATGCTCGTTTTAAAAATATTTCATTGGGGAACTATAGCATATAGTTAGGAGAACCATTAAAATGTACCAGTTAAAGCGCGCTGTACAGGGACGTGTCTTTAATAAAGCTGCTAACACTTAAGAGTCAGACCCCTAAATAAGTTGGGGCTCCGCAGTTTGTAGGTCTAGGATAAAATTCATTCCACTCGGTTGCCAATGACAACAAACACACTATATATATATATATATATATATATATATATATATATATATATATATATATATATATATAACAGTGGCGGCTCCTCCATTAGGTCATATGGTCAATGACCCCCCAATAAATATTTCTAAACAGAAAGTAATAAAGAATTTATATTTTTTTAATTTCTTTTAAATTTGGAAATTCCTTCTATTATTCTCTCATTCTATCGCTAAGCCCAAAGTTAAATCGAAATATTGATTTCCTATAGGACATTTATAAATGTCCAAACAGACCAATAACGAATTCGCATTTCGAGACACGCGCAGAAATGTGTTGGGAGCCTTGCAACTGTTGGCTAGGTTAGTTCATGAAGATTTTATTAACGGCCGTGTTATAGAAGGTACACCTAGGTAAACTAAATTTAAACCATATAACAACTCCAAGCCCAGCAGCGACCAAATTTACTCGGTAGTTCGACTTTAAAATAGCGACGAGGCCCTCTCTGAATAACATATTAATTGTTATGTATTAGGTTAGCAAGTTTAAGGTTACTAGTGAGTATAGGTAATACGTGTATATATATATATATATATATATATATATATATATATATATATATATTTGAGCGCCGACTTCAAAATGTCTATATTTAAGGAATAAATAAAATATTATTTTTAAACAGAAAGTAATAAAGAATTTATATTTTTTTAATTTCTTTTAAATTTGGAAATTCCTTCTATTATTCTAAGTGTGTAAACTCGTTGAATGTTCGTGTTGATTCCGCAGCAGTCGCATTATCGATGCCTCGCAGAGCGATCTCCGAAGGTTTCGTTTCGTTCGACCACGAGGCTGGCGGCCCGCGATGTCCTCGTGGTTCTAAACTGAAGCGAGTTTTTCCCGGGTGTTCCCGATTGAATTCGTATGGGGCGCATAGTTAATATACGGCTTACGTTAACAAATTTTGAAACAGCCGCGCCGAGGAAACTTAAACATTTTTGTCAGTTGATGCGTTTAATGTAAATCGTGTGATAAGTTGTGGTTACGACTGCGTATTTTTATATAATTTATTTTCAAAATACAAGAGTTCTAACCACACTACACCACAACTTGTTACGTTCTGGACACGCGTTTCGCTAACCAAGTTAGCATCACCAGCAGATGATATAAACTAAACTAACTTATCCTAACCGAGACTATTTATAGGTAAATGTGGTCACACTTGGTTGCACCCGACTGCACCGTTGTCAAGTAAACAATAGAGGGGACTATAGGGAATAGGCCCTCTGTCTTTATTTAGTGCTTTCTTACCACATTTAACTATTTCTATACTCTCAAATGCATCCAATAATCTATTATTAGATACATTTTTAATCACCTTAAGACTATTTATTCCTATTCGGTGATTGTTTTCCAAAGCATGTTGGGCAACGCTTGACTTTTCTGTTCTTCCGTATCTTAAATGTGCCATGTGTTCTTTAAAACGAATGTTTATGGAGCGTTTAGTTTGCCCAACATATTTTAGATCGCAGTCATTACAGCTAATTTCATAGATGCCACTCCTCTCCCTCAAGTCGACTTTGTCTTTGGGGTTTCCAAGGAGATTTTTCAAACTATTCTCCGTTTTGAAGGCTACTCTAAAACCTACGTTTTTAAATACTTTTTCTAGACCTCTCGTATATCTGGGATCATATGGGATTACTATGAATTTATTGGAAGCCTCAGGTATTTGGAGAGTAGTGGCATCTTTTAACATTTTCTTATGCTTATGTCTATTTACTAGTTTATGTACAAAATTATCATTATATCCATTACTTTTAGCTATATTTTTAATCCGATTCATTTCATTGTTAAAACGTTCTTTACTTAATAGAAAATTGACTAACCTGTGAGTTAAGAAATGGAATGCTGCCATTTTGTGTTGACGGCAATGAAATGAGTCGGATGTTATACATCTATCAGTATTAGTAAATTTCCTATAAATATCAAATTCTAATTTATCATTATTTCTAATAACTAACGTGTCGAGAAAAGGTAATTGCCCATTGTTCTCCTTTTCGTATGTAAAATTAATGGAAGGATATTTATTGTTTAATGTTTCTAAGAAAGTGTCCAAATTTTCTGTTTTAGTATCAAAAATAGCAAATATATCGTCTACGTATCTATACCACACCCTTGGGAAGTACTTGAGTTCTTTTTTGAATTGGTTTTCTAATCTGCCCATAAACAAATTTGCAAGGAACGGAGATAAGCAATTGCCCATCGCAATATAATTTATTTTATTTTTAAGACTTTTTTGTTGATTTTGTGATTTAAATTAATTGAAAAAACTAATGTTTTAAATAATCGTAGCCAAGGTGGTTTAGAATCTAAAAAAACAAAACAGTAAATTGTTATTTTAGTAAAAAATATGTACGATCTATGTTATTGCGAAGGGCATTTTATTGTTTCGTGACTTTGATTTTTTCAGATGACTCTGTGTGTAAATTATAAAATTATAATAATTAGGAAATTAGGTGTATGTATATATATATATATATATATATATATATATATATATATATATATATATATATATATATATATATATATATATATATATATATATATATATATATATATATATATATATATATATATATATATATATATATATATATATATATATATATATATATATATATATATATATATATATATATATATATATATATATATATATATATATATATATATATATATATATATATATATATATATATATATATATATATATATATATATATATATATATATATATATATATATATATATATATATATATATATATATATATATATATATATATATATATATATATATATATATATATATATATATATATATATATATATATATATATATATATATATATATATATATATATATATATATATATATATATATATATGTATATATATATATATATATATATATATATATATATATATATATATATGTATGTATATATACGCTTCAAAAAAAATCGCTAAGAAGTAAAAAATAATATTTTATTTATCCCTTAAATATAGACATTTCGAAGTCCACGCCCCAAGCCAGCCATTACAAAATATAGTTGATGTATTTTATATTACATTACATATAAACCAAATATAAAGCTAGCCTTATATTTTTTAAAACTAATGCACTTGGTCTCAGACCCCTTTTGTGGAACTGCGCAAGCGCAAACTGCCTTTTCCATCAATCGCTAAGCCCAAAGTTAAATCGAAATATTGATTTCCTATAGGACATTTATAAATGTCCAAACAGACCAATAACGAATTCGCATTTCGAGACACGCGCAGAAATGTGTTGGGAGCCTTGCAACTGTTGGCTAAGTTAGTTCATAAAGATTTTATTAACGGCCGTGTTATAGAAGGTACACCTAGGTAAACTAAATGTAAACCATATAACAACTCCAAGCCCAGCAGCGACCAAATTTACTCGGTAGTTCGACTTTAAAATAGCGACGAGGCCCTCTCTGAATAACATATTAATTGTTATGTATTAGGTTAGCAAGTTTAAGGTTACTAGTGAGTATAGGTAATACGTGTATATATATATATATATATATATATATATATATATATATATATATATATATATATTGTGCAAAATTTGAAATAAATTGGGTAAGTAGTTTTTTTTAATAATGTTTTTTAACATTTCACTAGTCCGCCATTTTGTTTCCACATACTGTATTTTCACCAAATATTACCAGGTTATTAAGCTATGCCGCGAACTGACAGACGGTTCGACGCAATTGATAAAACATGTTTTTTTGCATCTAGGCATGTTAAAACGTGAAGATATGTAAAACCTGAGACCGTGACTTTTCACAATTACAAATATTTTATTTGGCTGCCATTTGGTTTGGCCATCTTGAATTAGTATCACAGTTTTACTAGTTGATTCACATATTACAATTATTTATGGCAGACAATTTGAAATCAATCCATTAAGCAGTTTTTCAGGCTTGAATTTTCAAATATTTTATTAAGTCGCCATCTTGGATTCGAACCAAAATATTACCAGTTGATTGGAACATAATACTTGACCAAAATTTGAAGTCAAATCGGTTAGCTATGCCGCGATCAGACATATCGACGGAATTGAGAAAACATGTTTTTCGGCATCTAGGGACCCTGAAATGTGAAGATCTGAAAAAATCTAGGAAGGTGATTTTTTCACGATTATAATACTTAAAAATCCGCCCACTTAAAGAATTCATATTAAGAAAAGGAAAGATATCACAAAAAGGAAAACTATAAAAAATGTGCGCATGAAGAGTTTTAAACATAAATAGATGTAGGTACTGACAAATTTAGAATTGATGGAATTCGTATAGCACCCTTTAAATCGTTCAATGTAGGGGATTATAGAGGGAAGAGGGCAGGCAAATAAAACCACTATGCTAATTTATATCCCAACGTTTCGTGGTCAATTA
The DNA here is from genome assembly GCA_030620095.1 of Kuschelorhynchus macadamiae. Lineage (NCBI taxonomy): Eukaryota > Metazoa > Arthropoda > Insecta > Coleoptera > Curculionidae > Kuschelorhynchus > Kuschelorhynchus macadamiae. The sequence continues at coordinate 91,075 of JAUTXW010001117.1, read as the reverse complement.
CCACTTTCTCAAGGGCCTATAACAAAGAAAAAGAAGAAGACACATTACATTTGCTCTAACATTGTTATTTATTCTTGTCTTAATGTGTTCAATTTATTATTGCTCGTCATTTTTTAATTGGATTAAGTACAATTTTTGACATTTCAAATTAGATATGTTTATCATGGTACGACCAAAAGTAACGTGTCTTCTTCTTTTTCTTTATTATAGGCCCTTGAGAAAGTGGTAATTGACCACGAAACGTTGGGATATAAATTACCATAGTGGTTTTATTTGCCTGCCTTCTTCCCACTATAATCCTCTACATTTAGAGTTGATGTTTTAAACTTACTGAATTCCTTAACACATGCGTTCTCTCTATAAAGAATAAGCAATAACAATTTTTTAAATTAATGGTTTACGAAAATACCAACGAAACTAACGAACTATATTAAGAAAGCATCGCAAAAGTAAACATATTTCTGATCATATGTTTCCCTGTTACAAGTTGCAAAGCTGCACAGTCTTCAAAAATGAGGTTGATAAAAATAAATACCGTACAACAACGCAGGAAAAGGGATTTAAAGGATAATTTTTTTTATCCGTCAAAAATTATGTAACACGGTCACTTTTTTTAAAGTTGCTTATAAAAGAGTTTTAAAAAGGCAAAATGATAAAATTAATGTTCTGTTTATTGGTAAAATAACTAAGGTAAAATCTACATTTTTACAAATAAAATTTTAATTTTTACATTCTTGCGTTTTCAATTTTATAGTAATCTTTCTTTGTTCGATTTTTATTTTATATAAGGTAAAGTTTGTTATACATATTTTAACAAATATTTTTACTGATAGGAAAGGGGGGTACAGAGAAGCTTCGTGAGTTTAATTTATTATAGGTATTTATCTTTTGTAACATAGCTGTATAGAGACGCCTCGACAGGTGTCTCACTCGCGAAATAGCTGTACGTTTTTCTCGAAATTAAGGCCGAAATAAAGAAATCGAACCGAAATTTACTATGTGTTCTAACTTTACTTTTTGCTGTATTTATTTAAATAACTATATACAACTCTAAACGTACGTTGGCAGCACAAGAAGCCCTGAAAGATTTTTACTTAAACTGCAGTTTTAAACTACTATGCATAGATATTTCGCTGCTGCAGCGAGCTTCTGCAGTTTACATGAAAGTGAACCTTTATTTAAATGTTGTATGTGTAAAATGTTTGTTTAAAACGTTATATGAAAAGAAGTTTATTCTCGAAAATTGCCGAATGATTTACGTTACGTTGGCAAAACTTTTTGGGTATGTGTATCGCTATGACAACTAAGTTTCTGTTTTTGGGTTCGATCGGCGGATCGCATGTCGACTTACTTCGGACGTTTTAACGTACTGGTAACACCATTTAGAGTATGTAATGCAGTTCGAAAAGTCAAAAAAAAAATTACGGAAAATTTCGGTAATTAAATTTTTTTTTTCTTTTTTGCCTTAATCTATGTTTAATTTTCTTCAAAAGCAGCTATTAGCTCAGTTTTAACCTATTTCCATCACTTAACGATTAATAACTCCGGACCTAAAGGAAGATTTACACGAATCCAGTAGCTGGCGCCAGTCTCACTGATACGCCGGCGCTTGGCTGGCGTAACACTATGGACCACGTCGTTTACACGTATCCAGCAGTACTGGACCAAATTGTTTACAGGAGTTCAGTGAGTCGTGAGTTTCCACTTGGTTTGTATGACTTAAAAAACGAATTCGGAAAAAAACCGGCTTTCGGTATATATATATATATATATATATATATATATATATATATATATATATATATATATATATATATATATATATATATATATATATATATATATATATATATATATATATATATATATATATATATATATATATATATATATATATATATATATATATATATATATATATATATATATATATATATATATATATATATATATATATATATATATATATATATATATATATATATATATATATATATATACCGTAAAGTGGGGTTACTTTGCACAAAATTTTTGGTTTTTATTAAATATCTATGGTTCTGCTTGGAATTATACAGCTGGCTTTAACTATATAAAAATTTGACCCTTTGGCTGTATAATTTCCAAATTAGAAGGCATAAATTTAACAAGAACCATGTTTTTTAAAAATTAAAAAAGTTGGCAAAGTTACCTCGGTTTTGTGGTTACTTTGTCGAGTAGCTTATTTCCACGTTTTCGAACCGTACAGGCAAAGTTAAGAGTCCCGAGGGGTTACTTTGCCTCTCTTAAATGTGTTTTAAAAAATATTTTATTAAACATAATAAAACAGGTATACATTTTAACATTAAAAACGCATATTTTTAAAAAAGTGAGGAACATTTACCTATTCAATCAAAATGCAAATCAACACACAACGTTTTTTACAAAATAATACTTAGGTAACTCTTAGATAACAAAAATGGTTAAAACATACTTTACGAAACAAAGAACTAAAACATGTTATATTTGGTAAAATCAAAATTTTCGAATATAAATATTTCTCTTGATGTTGATGTAAGTTTTGGCGATTCTAAAATAGTCACAATATCGTGTTCGAGAATAATACCTGTATCATCGATATTAGGAAAATAAAATCTATTTTGTGATTTTAGTCTTAAAAACTTTACATTACAACAGTCCTTTTCTTTTTCAATTACACGTGCAACGAAATGCTTGTATTGTTTTTTACCTAAAAGTGCTACAAGTAGGAAATCGGAATTTTTAACTCTAACTAATTTAGATTCATCTTCAGTCTTTTTAGTTACAATATCACGGGAACAATGGGCTTTAGGCTCGTTATTGCGGTTATCAGTCTTACTGGTGACAGTATCACGGGAGCAATGTGCCTGAGGTTCGTTATTGTGGTTATCAGTCTTTTGGGAAACCTCGACGTCATCTAATTCAAAATGGTCTTCAAATTCACTTTCAATGGTCCAGTCATATTCTTCAGATCTTCTATTTTTTTTTGCACGTTGCTTTTCTTCAGGAACACGAGAAGTTAAATCCTCACTTGCAACAGATTTTCCAGGTTCTATTTTGACCATCTTTTTCTTTTGGGGGTGCTTGCTTCTGAAGGAGCTCTACTTTCTTTAAGGAAATTCAACAAGGTATCGCTAATCTCACTGTTGGTTTTCTCAAATCTTTTATTAGGCATTCTATTAAGAACCTCCTCTCTGTTACAAGGGTAAATGCCTGTTGCTCGAAATCCGTTTTGAATAATTTGTTCGTCTTTTAATTTTATTTCTTCAATAAGTTTTTTTAATAAATGGGGGAAAGTGCTTTTGTTGACAGTACTATCTCGTGGATTTTTTATTTTGGAGGTTGTTATTATTCGGCGCCAAACTACCTTCAAAGGTTTAAAAAAACTTACATCCAACGGTTGTGTCAAATGTGTAGAATTGGAAGGTAAGAAGATAAATCTAATATTGTTTTTCTGGCACTCTCTAATGATAGTTATATTTAAATGGCTTGATAGATTATCCCCAATTAGCACCTTTGGTCCATTAATTTTCTTGGCCCACGGTAAAACCATCTGTGTAAACCAGTCCTCAAACGCGTACTGATCAAACCACCCGGATTTAGTTCTATTATACCGGGTACCGTGGGGTCCCCCGATACACCAGGCGTCATATAATCTCTCCGCCTTATACACAACATACGGGGCTAATAAAGTCCCATCTGCAGCGGCAGCGAACATCACAGATATTGAGGACTTCGTCGAGTTCATAATGCGTTCAGGGTATTTGATCCCTTTTCTAAAAATACATTTTGACGATCCAGGATCATCCGTGAGATTCGTCTCGTCGTAGTTAAGGATCGAACTGGGTGGAATTCCTTCCACGTTCCTTTCTAAATTATCGAAATAATTGTTAATTTCTTCATCGGTTTTTTCAGCTCTTGCTTTCATAATGTTTTGGCAATGTCTGTTGGATAATAGATGTTTGTGTCTTGCAATAAAATTTTTGCACCAGTCTACACCGGGTAAATTATCTTTAAACTTCTTTAGACGGACACCTTCTTTGTCTAAATGACTCTTCAACACTATTCGCAATTCTGTCAGGGTTAAAGGGCAGCCATATTCGGAACTGGCTATTATAACGTCGACAACAGACCGTTCAATCTCCGGGGAGATTAGCTGGGGTGCTCCTACAGGACCTATATGTATTTTTTTAACCTTATTTATTAAGGTTCTTCTAGGAATATTGAAGGTTTTGGATGCCTCAGTGTATTTCATTTGATTAGTTTTAATCAGTAGAACAGCTCTCTGCAATTGCTCTTCGGAATAGTCTTTATAACGCCGCGCACCCATTTGTCTCTTATATGTTCGAACCATTTTCTGAAAAAAAAATCTGATAAATATCTGGGGTAACTTTGCCAACCGCCAAAGCTATATGAAATTTGGCATCTAGAAAAATGTTAATAGCATAAATAGAACTCATATATGCATAGGTATAGGTGACGTTAAAATCAGAATTCAAGTTTCAATTGTTTTTATTTGACAAACCTTAGCATAGCAACATGATTTTACGACGTTAAAATAAAACTTTTACTTACATGACTAGCACATATTACACACCGCTTCGCCAAGATCCAGACTTGCACTGTATAATACTTGTTGGTCGCGTAGTGTTCTACCGCTAACAGTATTAAAGCAGCGTTGCCAGATTTAAAAATAATTATTTTTTTGTTTGTTAAGTGGCGGTCAGGCAAAGTTGCCCCGGTTGGCAAAATAACCCCAGTTTACAGTATATATATATATATATATATATATATATATATATATATATATATATATATATATATATATATATATATATATATATATATATATATATATATATATATATATATATATATATATATATACTCGGGCCGTTTTACCGGGAAAATATAATAATTTATTAATATATTCACGCCAATCACATCATACGGACTATACGGACGTAAGCCAGCGGCTGGCACCAGTTCGTAGGTACGCCAACGATTTGCACGGCGTGTTTAGACGTGTCCGCAACGTAGCGCGAAGGTTAGGGGGACGCAGGTAGAGGCCGCTGGCACGAAAAATAAACGGGCTATCTATTCGGTCCAGCGCTGGACTGGCACGAAAGAGTGTTTACACGGTGCCACTACCAGGCCAGCGCTGGCGTACCAGTGACACTGGCGCCAGCTAATGGATACATGTAAATCTTTCTTTAAGGAAGATTTACACTTATCCAGTAGCTGGCACCAGTCTTACTGGCACGCCGGCTCTTGGCTTGCGCAACACTGGACCACGTCCTTTACAACCTGTCCAGTAGCTGGCGCTAGTCTCACTAGTACGCCAGTTCTTGGTTGGCGCAGTACTGGACCAAATTGTTTACATGAGTCCAGTCAGTCGTGAGTTTCCACTTGGTTTGTGTCACTTAAAAAATGAATTCGGAAAAAAACCGGCTTTTAAAAATGAAATGTGTAAAGAAATTGTTTACGCTGTCATTAGAGAAGCTGACAGAGGAGCTGGATAATATGTTGGAAGAAGAAATGGTAAAAGAGAAACGACTTTTGACGAGAAAATGGATCAGCGATAGTACAAAGGGAGGTTCGGCTTTGCATTTAAAACAACTAAGGCTAGAAGATCCCTCTGTGCATAGATTGGCTACTCTCTATAAAGCTGAACAAACTGTAAAGTTTCGTCTTCACTACTTGTAAAACACCGTGGATTTATTAGCCACCATGTGGTGGAGCGCCGCCTCGTTAATAGAATAGGTTTCCGTTATCAGTTAACGGCAAATTGGCCAAATATTTATTTTCAAAATTGCTCAGGATATTTAAATAGCTTGCACCTGAAATCGATTAAAATATTTTATAACTCGAACGATTCAGAAATATCTACCTTACCATTTAAATAATCTCGGCAAAAATGTAGTGCTACAACGCCATCATTTCTTATTGCACAATAAATAATGAACTGCCAGGATCCTTGAAAATTTTGCTCTCTAAATACATGTAAATTTAAATCGCTCCAATAATGGGAATTATGTCTATTAAAAGCACCATTTTTTGTAAATTTAGCTTCGTCTTTCCAAATGAGATTGTCTAAGAAGAAATTGCTCCCTTACGCCCAAGTTAAAATAAAATCACAGAATCAAAATTAGATGATGAACTGTGAAAAATGCATATGGATGAAATTTATGTTTGCGCAATATCCTGTGAATTGTTGATTTGGATAATCCTGACTCCAAGGCAACTTACGGCAAAATATCCCATAATAGCGATTTCAATATGTTGATTATCCACAATAAAAAAGCTTTTTCGCTTTAAGCGATCCGAAGTTCTTAAAATTCTAACGATGTGATATGATGACGATATGATAAATAGACAAATTTAAATAATCATCGTGAGAATAATTTAACCTTCTTATTAGGAAGTTTCAAATAGTAAATAACAGTGACATTACTCCAGCCCCTTTTTTGTTCTAACACGTCTAACTCACATGAACTGGCTTAGGGTAATAGCAGATTATTTGCAATGGAAAAATATTTAATTGGCAATAATTTTGGAAACTAAAAACTCAGGAGGTAGAAAATCTTATACAAAGTTTTCTTAATTCTCATTGCTTAATATGACGAGATTATAAAAATGTTTGGTTTCCATTCAAAACAAAAATTATTTTTGATAGTTTCAATTTATATAATATAATAATATTATTCTTATTTTTTGAACCCCTGTACTAATGATTGTCAAAATTGCACACAATATCTGTTAAGTAAATGTTTGTCTACAAAGAAACTTACTCAAGTGAAACAATAAAACTTCTGTATAAGAAAAATTGGCACGTATTTTTCGGCCCGCAAACGTCATTTTTGACAAAAAATGTCAAAAACGGTGAGACTTAGGCATATAACATTATATATGAACTATGTCTAGAATTTTAGGTAGAATCCTAAACTAAAATAATATGCAGGGTGCTCTATTTAAAATAAACAAATTATTTTAGCTGAATGGCCCCCATCGACAATAGTATAATGCCAACATTTCAGATTTTTCCTAATTATCGGTTTTCCATAATCAATCAATGCAGTTCCCAGTGGGAACTTACATAAGAAAGTAAAAATCAATAAAGTAACCAAGAAATCATGGTTCTTGGGATTATACTGTGTTAAATTGGAATTACTATCCGACGTTTCGCCTTCGATTGCACAAGGCATCTTTAGGGATCTTTACTCCACGAGATCTGAACACTGAATTCATTCTTAACTAACGACATCCGTGAAAACTTCCGTTCTATGTTAATAAAGTAACCAATTTTAAAATAAGATTCTAAATTGTTTCATTCTCAGCAGATGAACTTCCCTAAACAATATCCGATATGGTTTCATAGGATAACAATAACAATTCCTTATAATTAAAATAAAAAGACTGCCATTTCAATTTATAAAATTACGCTTTAAAAACTTGAGTTAAAATTTTAATACTGCAAGTGTTCTTTATTAACTGCTTACTTTGAAATACTCCATCATTACGAAGTGAGTACAGAGATCAAAGAAAAGTATTGCCCGCAGCAAGCTGTTGTTTAAACAGATAAAAATAAAAGTACCCTGCAATTCACTCTTTTCATTAAACGAAACTTTGGCGTCTATTTGCAATTACCCTTGTTCTAAAAATAATTGAATTTCTAAATGCGATGTTTATAACCAGAAAGAAACTAGTATAATTATATTAAAAGCTTAGTTATTCTGTTAAATATTTAAATGACTTGACACTCTGCAAGCGGGGGCTTTTGTGTTTGTAAAGGAAATATTATTTGTTTCATACAGAAACACTGTTATTTAAATTATTCCACTTTGCTTAACAGTTAAATTGTTCAAGACTTTCACAAGAAATTAAAACAAATTTTAATTCTAAAAGACCTTTGGGTGAGATGAAATAATTTTTTTCGTATGTAATACTTTATATTACGTCTATTTACCAATACTAAACAAAGGCGCCCGGTAAGTATGGCATACTCTTGAGAGCATATAGGTGAGATCAAAATAATCCCAGTTTGTCATGAAAATACACATACACATTCCAAGAACTGGTGAAGTTTTTTTTGACGTTTTCAGCCCTGTGTATATGAGTCGGTTTTCCTTTTCCTTCCCTCTTTAACATTCTTTCTGCTAAAGTGGATTTCGTAATCTCTACATTACATGCCTCTTAAATCATTATCCTTGAAGACTTTAATGTTTATAATAAATAATGAATAGGGTCTACTAAAACCGATCTTCACAGTAGGGCCGCAGGGGTCTTTGTAATCAGCCTATCTCTTACCAACCTCATCAGAGAACCTACCTACTTCCCATGCATAGTCACGTATAGCCAAAATTCATTGGACTTCTTTCTCATCACTCACCCATTATCAGTCCTCTATTTCCGCTGCTCTGGGTTCCTATTCTTCCTACATATCAATAATCTGCCTTTCTCTGGCAACAATCCTGTTCACAGTTATGCTGACAATAGTACACTCCACTCCAATATACAGTTTCCCAAACCTGTCGCCAAAACTAAAATTGATAATAGGCGTAGAGTAATGATGTTTTCCCTAAATAAGGGCCTTATTAAAATCGTAAAATGAGGAGCAAAGAACCTTGCCCATTTTAACGCCATTAAGACACAATCATGTTTACTATCTCACAAATTATCACCCAATTCCGACACCATCCAAATGAATAATCAAATGCTTAAAGCCGAAGATTTGCTTAGCCTAATTGCTAGCACTATTCAGAAAAATCTTCGCTGGCATGATCATATCACCTCAATTGCCACAGCTCAATATTAGCAGCGAAGAAATTGGATTTTATTTCCCGAGCTCGAAAATACTTTTCTTCTGCCAACTTAGATACGCTCTACATACACTTCGCAAATCAGACCCTCCCTTGAGTATTGTTCGCACAATTGTTAATATCTTTGAAACTGTCCAAAGAAGAAGCATTAGCCTCAGTAGCGTATATAAAAATTGCTTAGAGGGGGGGGGGTTGAGACAATGAAAATGTTCAAAAACCTAAAAAAAGGTCTCCAGTTCTTATTTTTTAACCCCTCCCCCCCTTATATACGCCTTGGATTCGCCTGATTGGTAATCCCAAACATCACAAAGAAGCTTGCATTCCTTGAGCATCGTTGAATCGTGGAGATCTGTCTCTGTTTTACAGAGACCACGATGGATTCTGTTCTGATGAATGTCCCATTATGTCCTCCTTAGTCCTTCCTGCCAGGGAGTCACAAGCATCGACCCATATGACTGGAAGGATCAAGGAACTCTCACTTTGTTTGCTCCTTCCCAGAGAGTCCCTATTATGGAATGCCTTTCCCTTTTCTCCTAATCTGCAAGTATAAATCTCGCATCAATAAACTTACACTGTCTTCACTTCGAAATTACACATAAGATATGGTTTGTAAATGGTGCTGCACTGCCCCATTTTAGCAATTTAGTTTGTCAGCATTGATTAAATACTTTCGAAGATCGATAGATAGGTCAAGGTAGGCCTATTTTATTGCCACCGAGGTTGCCAGACATGACTTTGTAATATTGTTACGAATAAGTGATTTCCAAAATATCAAAATGATTCAGTTCTAGGTACTTTTTGTAGTTTAACTTTTACCTGTTTCTCTCAAGCTACGATCAACTTTTTGAGAAGTTTTTTTGTGCGATGCACTTCGATTTGGAAATGTATCAGAATAAATTCTTCTTGCCTCCACACAACGGCTTGTCCATGAGTTAGATACATGTGAATGTAAGTGGAATATGAACGGGTCCTGAATACGGCATCAAGTTAGTTCATATTCCTTCATTCGTTGTTTGGATTTGGTTCTGTATTGGTTTTGCATTTAAGGTCCCGGTCTAGAACATTGACATGCAACGTAATGCTATCTCGTTTAGTTTTCGTTTATAATTAGTTATAGTCATTATAGCATTTTTATTAGGATATATATATATATTTATATTATATATATATATATATATATATATATATATATATATATATATATATATATATATATATATATATATATATATATATATATATATATATATATATATATATATATATATATATATATATATATATATATATATATATATATATATATATATATATATATATATATATATATATATATATATATATATATATATATATATATATATATATATATATATATATATATATATATATATATATATATATATATATATATATATATATATATATATATATATATATATATATATATATATATACATATAAGTTTGATTAATGAACCTTATTTTTTTGCAACTAGCTCAATGTTTCGCTTGTTTGAAGCTTTTTCAAGAGGATTTTATTGCATGTTAAAAAAAACACAACATAGGAATTAGTACTTCTCAAAAAAACATACGCAAATATTTAACATGTACTATACTTAACAAAACCACTATTCATAATACCTAACTATTGAACAATTAATTAATTAAATTTTTGTAGTCACTTAGTGACCTAGAAGCAAAAAAATTAATAATTCACAATGCAACAGCTTCAAAATATATGGACTACCAAAATTGCATAAGTCCGGAATACCTGTTCGACCAGTACAGTAGCGTAACTACAATGGTGCGAGTGGTGCGCTTGCGCCAGGGCCCGAGCCTTTGGGGGCCCGGTAGCCCGGTTAAAGTCTACAGAAAAAACTATCGATAGAACTAAAAACTATCGATTTATAAAACAGCATATTTAAGTAAGGAAATTCGCCGTGTATATAGACTTTAACGCGCACCAAACAGGCCAACAGCCTTTCATTTTTACTTGGCCTTCACCAGCACGTTCATTTCTATCGCAGAGGAGCGCTTTACGTCGGTAAAGAACGATCGAACAAAATTTCTACGGGGAATAGTGAGCGAAGATGCGAGATAATTATTGAACTGATAGTTTATTTTAAGTTATTTGCTATTTGCTTTGGCAAATCTGCGTTTCCCATTAGGGGAGTCGAAAAGAGGGCCATCCACCGCCTCGCTACAACAAAAATCGTTTATATAATTTTCCTTGTTTCATTTTGATCAGTAAGTAGGTAATTTTTATATATTATTATATTAAATATAGAAGAGAGGACTTTGGTCGTCACTTTTTCCCACGAGTTTGGGGCCCGTAAATACATTTAGGAGAAAATAATTAATCCGGCACTGGCTGCAATGCTTTGAGGGGATAGGGCCGATAGGGGCCAGTAAATTCAAGCAAGCCTAGGGCCGCAAAAGTTGTAGATGCGGTAATGGCTTTGGGTGCTAATTTGTTTTGCGTTCTGTGCTGGGTTAGTGATAAAATGAATTACAATACCAATCGGCAGTAGCTAAAAGAAAAAAAGCTGCGGAAAACAAAGCAAAATTCAAAAAGCTTGTAAAAATAGGCAATTTTTTTTTAAGTCGTAGACAAAAGTAACACCCGCCAGTCGTCTAATCGTCTAAGTCGGTGTAATTAGAATTATTACTATACTTTAGAATGTTGTCTTGTTAAGTTTATTTAGAATAGTTTATATGGAATATATTATGGTTGATATATAACCTTATTTCATTTTTCTGTGGTACTTATACGATTTGCTGGAGTTATTCTGAATGTTAAAGCAAGATTTCAATATTTTCTGCGATTTATGAAATCTCCCAATTTTTTTTTATTTATATTTACTTATTATAGAGAGGGGAGGAGGTCCGGTTTTACGATTTGGCAGCAGAGCCTCACGTTGTCTTGTTACGCCACTGGACCAATAGTTTCTTGCAATTCAGTCTCCATCGTTTTACAACTGATCTAAAAATCTGTCAAAATGTTTATCAAATGTTACAAGTAAAAACGATTATTAAGTATATAAAAGATTGTTTTTCTTTCAAAAAGTTTATTGACACGCTAACTATTCCATATAATCATCAACTACTTTCACTGGATGTAATTTCATTATACACAAACATTCCAAATGATTTAGTAACAGAAATTATCAAACATAAGTGGAATTTAATTAAAGAAGATACCACTCTTTCTTGCAACGAATTTATAGAAACAATAAACTTATCATTAAATAATAACTATTATATATTTAACCACTGCACAGTTAGTAATGGAACACTTGAAAGAACATGTCATAAAAATTGTTTTTTTCTAACGTTTTGTACATGATTGCCTAACTACAGTTCCATTAAAGAAAATTCGAGATTTCATTAATAAATTTAACAGCTTTCATTAAAAACTACAATTTACTTTTGAATTAGACGAAAATAATGAAATTCATTTTCTTGATTTAACATTGATTAGGGCCAAAAATAACATTAAAACAGAATGGTACACAAAGGAAACTTGGTCAGATCGATACCTAAATTTTAATTCCAACCACCCAAACAGTCAAAAAATCAGTGTTATAATTAGGTCTACTGATCGAACTATTGCTCTCACTTCTGCAGAATTTAGACCAGATATTCTAAAAAAGTTCAAGACATCTAATAAATAATTATATAATAGCCAGAAACATAATAAGAAAAACAGCATCACAAACAACACTAAATACATATCAATGCCATACACAGATGATTTGTCAGAAAAACTACAACACATTTATCTAAATATGACATAATTATATGTCATAAATCACATAATTTATTAACAAATGTATACACTCCTCTAAAAAGTGAAATTCCAAAAAAGAAAAAATCGAATGTAATTTATTCTGTGCCTTGCATAAATTGTCCCAAAAAGTATATAGGTATGACCACATAGTACTTAGAAAATCGGTTAAAGGGCCATAAATATATTATTAAAGATAAAGAAGTGATTCATATAAAGAAAGATCAGAAGGCAGTAAGTGACAAAAAGAACATACAAAATCTAAGTCAAATTTATCACAACTTAATTAAATAATAATTAAATTTAATAATAAAAAAAATAACCTAAAATGATATAACGATTCTCAAAACCCTAAAATTTATTTTAAATAGCACCTTAAATAAACAATAATGCATGTTTTCAGCCATCCACGGCATACCAGAATATATAGGTTTTTAATAAAATTTGAAAAAATCAAGATAATTGGTTTTTATAATTACGGAATTTATATAAATCTGGCCCATCGGCTAAAGCATTCAGAACCATCAAAAATGTTACTGTAAATAATATTGTCATTTCCAGGTAAGGTACATATAATTTTATTTTAATTACTTTAAGCTGTAGTTGTTTTATTAAATGTTGTGACTATAATATTTTAATTAATTAATTGTTCAACTGTATTATGAATGGTTGTTTTGTTAAGTATAGTACATGTTAAATATTTGAGTATGTTTATTTGAAAATTACTAATTCATATGTTATGTATATTTTTTTTAGACATGCATTAAAATGCTCTTAAAAAGCTTCAATATTCAATATATATTTATATATATATATATATATATATATATATATATATATATATATATATATATATATATATATATATATATATATATATATATATATATATATATATTTATATATATATATATATATATATATATATATATATATATATATATATATATATATATATATATATATATATATATATATATATATATATTCAAGATTGAAAAGTTGGAATATACCCTGATATAATTGCTTCTAAATATATTTACAAAGCTAGCAAAAAACTGATTTGTACATGTCTGCACCGTAAAGTACTGACCAGGTGCCATTAGCTACTTTTATTATATATCATTAAAACTATAGTTGCCGTCAAATTTCGACGGAGTCTGAGTCGTATTGACATTACTAAAACGAGATCTCTATTAAATAAAAGTGTCACTTTGTGATAACTCGAAGTGCGAAGGAATAGCAATAACTTTCGTATATCGACTCCTTCAAAACACACCAACTCCAATTTTCAACCCTTTTATTTTTTGCCAGGCCACTTTATCTTGGTCCTGTTTGCCAGTGCATTTCAATACAGGATATTACCAGTGGAACGAAACTGAAGAAATTGCTTTTCCGTAAAAACCAATTTAGCTTAAGGGTGGCTTTCAATTATGTCCACAGAATTTATTTAATGCCATCAAATCAGCACGTAGAAAATAAACCTAATGAAATACAAGCTGCAAAAAAGGATCAATTCAGCGTAGAGACAAAATCTATAGAATTTCAATTGTCAATTTGTCAATTAGTCAATGTAGATTTAACTCGATGGATTTGGTCCCCCAGATTTTTCATGCAATTTAGCTTAAAAGCTTTTACTAATGGGACTATTAGAAATATAATAGTGTAACGACATTAATTCTGTGTAACTGTGTTAAAGTAAATTCGTCGACACCTTAAAGTCTCAATAGTTATTTTAACTGATTTTCAACAAAAATAATAATAACAAAAATGGTCTGCTATTTCAGAAAAATATACCGTACTTACCCTAACGGTTACAACATAACTAATATTAGTTAGCAAACAGTTAAAACTATAAAATACGGAATTACGACACAATAATAAAAATCTATAAATTTCCTTTACCCGGAACTTTCTTCATTATGAATATTTCCTTTTATTAAGAATAGTGAGGTATGAACCAATTTAGTTATTTAGGAACACATATATACCGTCTTTTCAAACATTTTTATTTGACTCCATTTTGATGCAATATATTGGATACCTACCAATAATTTACCAATTTCTACCTATGCCACACTTGATTTTTGGCATAATTTAAAATGAATTCAATAGGTAGTTTTTACATTGACACACACCGCGATTTTGTTACGTCATGGTGGATTCGCCCCAGTTTATCCATATTTAACTTTTCTCCAAAATTTACAACGCAGTGAATAAGAAGATTTTCCATGGTAATTTTTTTAACATGTTATTAGGCCGCCATCTTGAATGCGTAACACAACTTTACCAGCTTATCTCGATATCACACTTAATATTTGCACATTATTTGAAATTAATCTAATAAGTAGCTTGTTTCAGACTGATTTTTTAAACATTTTATTAGGCCGCCATACCAAAATGTTACCATTTCATTCTTATGTAACACTTGATTTTTTTTTTTTTAATTTGAGGTAAATTAGATAATTAGTTTTTCACTAATAATGTTTTAATGTTTCACTAGGGCGCCATCTTGTTCCGGCGTATTGGATTTTTACTAAAATGTTACCAGTTCATCTCCATACGACCCTTAATTTTTGTCCAAAATTTGAAGTCAATCTAACGAGAAGTTTTTAAGCTATGCCACGAACTGACAGACAGACACACAAACCGACGGAATATTTGTATATATATATATATATATATATATATATATATATATATAAATAACATAAACATATTTTTTGGCATCTAAGAACGCTCAAACGCGAAGATATTGTTCCGGATTTGCCGGTACACAAACACGTAGATTCTGAATGCACTCCTTTTATTCAAAACACAGGTTACAGGTATCAAAGGTAGACACTGGTTATACCTAACAATCGTAACTAACAACTGAATCAAAATGTGGCTTTGCGGCGCGCTTATATAGCCTTTAGAAAAGGATGGATGATCTAGAAAATTCTAGAATATTCTAAATACTACAGGGTGAAGAGAATTAAACCTAACAGAACATTCGAGAACGATTTTTGACACTGCTATGGTCGTTACATGGATAAAAATTGAGGTAAGTCTACTTCATTAACATAATAAATAAATTCATCTAAAACTTAACAAATCTATAATTAGGGCTAAATTCGCAACATTGCCTCCTTCTCAGAGTTGATCGTCCCGATCAAACGTCTTCGGTATCTTGGTAACGGTCTTGTCGATGGAGGTGCACCACTTTCATTTTTGCATGAGGGCTCTTCTGAATCCGGTATACCAAGTCATTCAGTGGGGGCACCACACGATACGTCCCATGACTTCTGCAACTTCGGCGAGCGTTCCTTAGTTCTTTTTGGATTGCATAACCAAACTTTTTCACCGACTGTAAATCCAGTGTGATTGGCTCGTAGATCATAACGTGACTTCCGCCGACACGGTTGTGTACGGCTTGTACAACTTCAGGAATTCTCTTTGAGGGCAAGATAGTTTGACATTTGTTATTTTTGCCGTCAGAACTTTCCCCGATTCTTTTTAACAGACCGTCTTTTACCACCAAATAGTCCCATAAAGCCCAGTATCCTTTAAATTTCTGGGATTTGGCTGCAATTTCTTGGTAGCAAGGTCTTGGTGAATTTTTTAATTTCAGCTTGGTTATAGGACCAATATCTGGGTCTTCTTGCTGATCTTTGGAGAAAACTTTTGTGTCCATTTCTTGAGAGCTTTGAAGTGCTGTTTTTCGGCAATAAAAATCGTCAGTATCTTCTCTTTCCTCATGTCTTATGCAGTGTTTGCAACTTTTTGTGCATGGTCTTCTTGATAAAGCATCAACACTTTTATGGTTTATCCCTTTCCGATGTTCAACTTTAAAGTCATATTGCTGTAGGCGCTGCAACCACCTGGCTATTTGTCCCTCTGGATTCTTAAATTGTAGCAGCCATTTAAGTGACGCATGGTCCGTTCTTAAAAGGAATTTTTGCCTATACAAATACTTATGAAAGTGCTCAATGTTTTAACAATAGCCAGTAGTTCTTTCCTTGTCACACAATAGTTGCGTTCAGGTCTAAAAAGAACTTTGCTGAAATAGGCTCTTACTTTTTATTCGCCATGTTGTGCTTGTGAGAAAATACCACCAATAGCGGCATTGCTTGCATCGGTGTCTACGATAAACTTCTGGGATGACTCAGGATATGACAACACTGGGGGATTACACAAGGCTTTTTTCAAGTCTTTAAATGCTTCTCCACATTCTTTGGTCTATACAAAGCTGTGATTGCTTTCAGTAAGTCGATGAAACGTTCTACCGATATTAGCAAAACCTTTTATGAATCGTCTGTCGTCGTAGTATGTACAAAGTCCCAGAAAACTCCTTAGTTCATGTCTGTCCTTCGGTATTGTGCAATTTTGAATGGCTTCAGTCTTCTCTGGATTGGTTTTTACTTCATGTTCGGTAAAAACATATCCTAGATATTTCACTTCCTTTAGGAAAAACTGGCACTTTTTGGGACTGAGTTTTTGGCAAGCCATTCTCAGTTTCTGGAAAACAGCTGTTCAAATGTCCAGCCCCAGTAGAAAACACTGTCTTTTCTTTATCCGCTGGATTAAGCTTAACTTGCCAATAACCACTTTTCAGGTCTAAGGTCGAGAACCATTTTGATCCTGTTAAAGTGTCCAAAGTATCATTAATTCTCGGTAAGGGAACGCTATCTCTCTTTGTAACTTCATTGAGCCTGCGGAAGCCGACGCAGAATCTGGTGGAACCATCTTTCGTCTTCACCAGGACTACTGGTGATGACCAGGGACTTTGCGAAGGCTCTATAATGTCTTGTTTTTCCATATCCTCAAGCATCCGATCAACTTCACGCCGCTTTGCCAAAGGTATTCGTCTACGAGGCTGTTTTATCAGTGCTGCATCACCAGTATTAATTCGATGTTGAATTATGTTGGTTTTTCCTAAGTCGCTGTCAGTCAAAGAAAAGACATTTTGATTTCTACTCAGAAGTTCTTCCAACACCTGAACTTTATTCAGTAAGTGTTGTGATGATTTCACCAGGTCTTGAAGTACCTTAGGTAAAGTATTTGCATGTCCTGAAGGTGGCAAGTTTGTGCAAGTAAATATTGTATTAGCAGGTTGACCGGTTCCGATCTTGTCACCCTTTTTGACTTGCTGAGGATATTCTGTAATGTTCATCATTTTGACATCGACTCAAGGTTCTTGCTGATAAAATTCTCTTTGCATGTATCGGACAGTCTTGAATTGACTTGAACAAAATAACTTCCTCTAAGTCATCAAGCACTGCTTTCACTACGCATTTCGACCTCGCAGGTAAAGTTGCATCTTCTAGCAAAATAACTTCTCGGATAGTGGAATTATTTCTTCGTGGCAGGTTCATAACTATTTCTTCATTTTTCGTACGGACGACTCGTTGAGGTATATCAAGGACAAATGTTTGTTCATGCATAACATCAAGACCAAGTATGACGTCATCCTTTATATTTGCGACGAAAACAGCGTGTATGAAGCTAGTGTTCCCCAGGGATTACTCCAGCTTCATGGATGCCTTTCACAGGTATAATTTTTCTATCTCGCAAGGATCTATAATGGCTATAATGTTGAGCCGGTATCCAGTACCATTTCACAGTCCCGATCGCATATCTTCCCCGGTACTACCAAGCTAGAGCCATTATTCTGCAGCCAGGATACTTTAATTTTTATTGATGATGATGGGCCTTGGTAGCAACTAGCCAGCTTTCACCCCTTAAAACTGGCTAATGGGAGTTTTTCCTAAATATCTTCAGGAATTCCATTGCTGGTATAGCGGATTTGCACAGGTCCCTCTTTACCACGTTTCCAACAACGGATGCCTTTTCTTTGTCGGAAAGTTAAAGTTTTATATTCGTCTTTCTGATGTTTAAGAAGAATCTCTTGCAGTTCTTTTAAAATGTTCGAAGCATTTTCATTTGAAGTCCGGTATTCTAGAGTGTACTGTCGACTTCGTAGTTTTCCTTGACTCTGGATGTTTGTTTAGCTGTTTCGAACTGAAGGGTATATGCCAGAGCTTCTGAAATCTTCTAGCCATTCTTAAAGCTTGGTTGGTATCAGGGTCACGAAGACCTTCAATGAAACTGCTTACTATCAACTCTTGCTTGATCTCTTCAGGGTAGGATGGATAAGTCAAGTTACTTAGTAGCACAATATCTGCTCTGTGCTCTTGAAGACGTTCGTTATATTTTTGCTTCGACTTTGAAATTGGGCTTTATAAACCTCCTGTACATGTGCTTCACCATAACGCATTTCTAGGTGGCTTACTAATGTCCCAAAGTCATTCTGTTTATCTACGGGTACGTTCCTTAGCACCTCCGTTGCTTCACCACGCAAGGAACAAACCAGTGCTCTTGCCTTTTCGGTGAATACCCAATTATTTCCAGTTGCGACAACTTCAAATGGTTTCAGGTAAGTAACCCACCACACCTTACCATCAAACGTATGTGGTTTTATCATGTGTGATAAAGAGACGTCGGACTTTAAATGACTTTGGTTTCCAAATTTCTGCATCTGGGAACGTAGACTTTGGACTTCTTGGTGCATTTGATTATGAACCTCCTGAACTTTCTTCTCCATTTGTCCCATTTCCTCAACGTTTTTCTAGTGATTTCTTCTTGATTCTTTTCCATTTTTTGTTTTACGTCTTCTTGATGCCTCCTCATATTTTCAAGTTCATTTTTTATGTCTTCTTGGTTCTTCCTCATGTCATCTGTAAGTTTTTGTTTTAGTTCTTCTTGGATCCTCTTCATATCTTCTTTGATTTCTTGCTTCATGTGTTCTTGGCCCCTTTTCATATCTCCTTGGCCACTTTTCACATCTTCGTGGCCTCTCTTCATGACTTCTTGGGTTTTCTTTATGTTTTCTTTAAGTTCATATTTCATTTCTTCTTGGGTTTTCTTTATGTCTTTAAATTTATTCTTCATTTCTTTTTGGGTTTTCTTCATGTCTTCTTGGTTTTTCTGTATGTCATTATGCATTGCAATAATCAAGTTCATCAAAGAATCCAAATTTGCTGCCATGATTATTGTTAGTAGTAGAAACTATTTTCTTACTTCTATATGTGACTTCATCTGGATCCTAATCCCGCTTCCGACAGCAAATGTTCCGGATTGGCCGGTACACAAACACGTAGATTCTGAATGCACTCCTTTTATTCAAAACACAAGTTACAGGTATCAAAGGTAGACACTGGTTATACCTAACAATCGTAACTAAGGTAACTTTAAACTTGTCAATGTCAGGTTGTTAACACTTCGAAATCTCAATTATAACTGAATCAAAATGTAACCTCGCGGCGCGCTTATATAGCCTTAGAAACAGATGGAATGATCTAGAAAATCCTAGACTAATCTAAATGCTACAGGGTAAAAGAATTAATCCTAACAGAACATTCGAGAACGATTTTTGACACTTTCATAGTCGTTACATGGATAAAAAAAACTCTACTTTATTAAAATAATAAATAAATTCATCTAAAACTTAACAAACCATAATTAGGGCTAAATTCGCAACAATATGGAAAATCTGCTAGGGTGATTTTTTGAAATTTTATTTGGCCTCCATTTTGTTCCGCCATCTTGCATTAGTACCACAATTTGACTAGTTCATCTCTATACTAGAATCAGTTATGGTACACAATTTGAAATCAGTTCATTAAGTTCTTTTTTCAGGCTGAATCTCTAAATATTTACATAATACTTGATTTTTGTACAAATTGGATAATTAAGTTTTTAAGTAATAGTGTTTTTAACGTTTCATTATGCCGCCATCTTGTTCCGAAATATTGTCAATATGAGGAGTGGTATTTAAGCTATGCCGTGATCTGACAGACAGACAAATAAACCGACAGACATCTAGGGACAACAAACATTTTTTTGGGCGCCGTTTTGTTCCTCCATCATTAATAATACGTTAATATACTAATAAGTTCAAACTTTAAGTATTTTTTTCAGGCTGAATGTTTAAATATTTTATTAAACCGCCATCCTGGATTCATACAAACATTTTACTAGTTGATTTCTACATGATACTTGATTTTTGGACAAAATTTGAGATAAATTGGATAATTTCGTTTTTTAGTAATAATTTCTTTAACGTTCCACTAGGCCGCTATCTTGTTCCGGCATATTGAATCTTAACCAAAATATTACCAGGTCATTCCCATATGAGCCTTAATTTTTGACTATAATTTGAAGTCAATCTGATGAGTAGTTTTTAAACTATACTGCGGACTGACAGACTCACAGACAAACCGACAGACGGACCGACGGATATAATGAAACATATTTTTGGCATCTAGGGGACGCCAAAACGCGAATATATGTAAAACTTGAGAGATGATGATTTTTTCAGACTACAAAAATTTTATTTGACCGCCATCTTGAATAAGAACAACACTTTTACTAGTTCAACTCTATACTACAATTATTTATGACACAAAATTTGAAATCAGTTCATTAAGTAGCTTTTTCAGGCTGAGTTTTTAAATATTTTGCTAAGCCGCCATTTTATTCCGCCGTCTTGGATTCGTACCAAAATTTTACCAGTTGATTCCTACGTAATACTTAATTTATGTGCAAAATTTCAGATAAATTGGATAAGCACTTTCTTAGTAATAATTTTTTTAATATTTCACTATGCCGCCATTTTGTTTTGCCATATTTTTACCAAAATGTTACCAGGCAATCCCCATATGACTCTTAATTTTTGACCAAAATTTTAAGTCAATCTGGTAAGTAGTTTGTTAGCTATGCCACGAACAGGTACACAGACAGACCGACGGAATCGAGAAAACATGTTTTTCGCCATCTAGGGACCCTGAAACGTAAAGATCTGAACAATCTCGGAGGGTGATTTTTTTCACGAGTGCAATACTTCCCTTCTATGAGGAAAGAAAAATTCACAGCTAATATATCAAAACAAATAAAAGGTAAAGATCTGCAAAAATCTCGGAGCACATCTTTACGTTTAAGAGTAAAAGCTGCTAGGGTGATTTTTTGAAATTTTATTTGGGCATTGAATTCCCTCAAAAATGGATAGACTACAGCAGACCGATAGCCTGACCAACAAGACCTTCTGATCTGACCAGTATAAATTATTACTTCCCTCGTAAAAGGGAAATATTGTAATAGTAAAAAATTACTCAGGTTTATCTCAGGTTTTTGCAGATCTTCGTGTGGTAGATGCCAAAAAAATGCTACATACCAAAAAAAAACACGTGCTTTCTCAATTCCGTCGGTCTGCATGTCTGTCGGTCTGTTTGCGGCATAGCTAAAAAACTACTCATACATTTGACTTCAAATTTTGGTCAAAAATTAAGGGTCACATGGGGGTGAAATTGTAACATTTTGGCAAAAATTCAATATGAAATAGCGGTCTAGTGAAATGTTAAAAAATTAGTACTAAAAAACTGCTTATTCACTTTACTTGAAATTTTGTACAAAAATTAAGTATTACGTAAGAATCAACCTGTAATATTTAAAAAAAAAACAGTCTGAAAAACTTTTTATTAGATTCATTTCAAATATTGTGCAAGATGAACTGGTAAAATTGTGGTACGAACTTAAGATGGTGGAATAAAATGGGGTCCAAATAAAATGATTGTAATCGTGACAAAATTCTCCGTCTCATATTTTACATATCACGTTTTAGTGTCCTTAGAGACAAGATGCCAAAAAACATTTTTTTTCGGAATTCCGGCGATCTATCTGCCAGCGGTTTGGTGAAACGTTAAAAAAGTATTACTAAAAAAGCTAATTATCCACTTTGTCTAAAATTTTGCAGAAAAATCAAATGTTATTTATGAACGAACTTGTAACATTTTGGAATACAAAATGGCGGCTTAACAAAAAATTTAAAACATTTGAAAAAATTACTTATTAGATTAAGTTCAAATTTTGTGCAAGCATTAACTGTGATATTGAGATAATCTAGTTGAACTGTGGTATGAATTAAAGATGGTGGAACCAAATAACGGCCAAATAAAATGTTTAAAAAATTCAACGTAAATGAATTTTCTTATTCAATCGACTTCAAATTATGCGCAAAAATTGAATGTGATATAGAAACTAACTGGTACAAATTCAACACTTCAAAAATAAATGTAAAAACTAGTTATTTAATTCATTTTAAATTATGCCTAAAACCAAGAGTGGCACCCAATAAAAATATTTGAAAAGGCAGTATATGTGTTACTAAATGACAATGTGCAGATCTAATTGGGTCAGTTTTTACTATTCCTAATAAAATAATAATGATGGATATTCCGGGTAAAAGAAATTGACCGGTTTATTTATGTCGTGTAAAACCTTTAGTCAGCAGTTACGATCATAGACAATATGAAAGTTAGAGTTCGGGAAGCATTTCAAAGTATAGCCACTGAAGCTTTTAACCTTAGAGTGGAAGTGTCACGGAAGACGTTTTGATTTACCTTAACTGTTAAGATTTTAATAGCCTATAAGTTTTTAATAAATATTTTCTTTGAGGATTTTTAATACGAATTTTGCATATTCCATATATTAGATTTAAAAAAAAAATTGGGATATTATATTTCTTTAACTGAAGTTCAAAACAGTCAAAAAAATATAAAAATAATGATGTTATTTGCCCAAGAAAAAAATTGCAATTTGTAAGGCTTCTAGGGATGGTAGGAATGGGTCTTATCACAGTGGAAGTAAAATGCACGCACTCTGTAGATAAAAAAATTTCAAATACATTTGAACGGTGTTCGCAAGGCTTTCAAGCTAATGTTTACAATATTTCTTGTTATTTAAAAAAATAATAAAGTGTGATTTTTACTTTTTCCGTTACTGCTTCCGTCTCATTGTTTTTCTCTCAAAACCTTTTCCATATATAGATATGACCTGAAAATAACGATAAGTTCGGTGGGTATAGGCATGGATGAGACATTTTAGTTTAATAAGATTATGAAGCGAAGATGTAAGGAGAGTTATTTCGCAAACATAATATCTTCGACGACTCAAATTTAACACCAAAATGTAACAAAAGGGTTACATAATTTATAAATATTTGTAACTTTATAGGGTGTCTCGCACAAGCGAGGTAATGTTTGTAATGTTGTAAAATTTGTTATTATTAGATGGAAATTTCTTAAAATTTGATCCCATTGGATCCTCTATTTACGGCTTATTTAATGCTACAATATTCTTTAATAAATTGTAGCATTGTCGAATTATATTTTGTTTCCTATATTTATTAAATTTGGAAAGTCAACAAAATATAATTCGGCAATGCTACAATTTATTAAAAAATATTGCAGGGTTAAATAGGCCGTAAATGGAGGATCCAATTTTGAATCAAATCTTAAGAAATTTCCGTCTAATAATAACATATTTATATTGTAAAAATAGAGTAGCAAATATTTTTAAATTATGTAACCCTTTTGTTAAATTGTAGCGTTAAATTTGAGTCGTCGAAGGTAATATGTTTGGGACAGAACTCTCCTTACATCCCCGCTTCACAATCTTATTAAACTAAAATGTCTCATCCATGCCTATACCCACGGAACTTATCGTTATTTTGAGGCCCCGATAGATATGGAAAAGGTTTTAAGAGAAAACCAATGAGACGGAAGCAGTAACGGCATACATAAAACATTTTTCACACTTGAAAGCAATATGCCATTCATATCTCGGTGTTAAGAGAGCCACCACAATACAAAACAAAGTAAACATAAGGGACTGATACGGAAACTTCGATAAAAAATTGATGAATGTGGAATATAAAAGAGTGCAAATGCAGAGTTTAAAGGGGTTGCATACATATTCATAAGATGCAGAATGCGCTCGGATAGACTCCTCTCTCTCCGCATCAACTGATCAGCTCATTATTTATAGATGACGCAAAGTACAAAACAACAGATTTCACACCAGCGCTGTTTCCAACTCTTGTGCAGTGGTGTAGACTGTAATTAACATAAATTAAATATTTTGCATGTCGACAAGAAGTTTATCTCAATGGACCTTTCGCTCACAAAAATGTCATTTTTGTTATATACCCGCTTATATTCAAACCTTTAACTCAATTCCTAATTTTTTTGCAGATCCAAATAATATAAATAATTTTTTGGTGTCTTTCTTCATATACATCAAATTGTATAGAAAAAATGATTTTTTACGAAAACAACATATACAATGAAAACTTAAATTTCCTATTTAAATTACCGGACATTACAGAAGTGAATAATATAAATCCAACGCGACTGGAGAAGGTAAATTGATGCTTAAATATTGTAGACCGTTCATAGTATATTAACCGTTCTTTAGAAATATTTTGTTTTCCTAATGAATGGAAAGCCTGCAAAACCGTTGCCGAAAGGTAATGATCCTTCAGGTTTCAATTATCTTCATATAATAAGCATTCTTCTAGCTTTATCAAAGATTTTTAAGAGAGTACGACGTATAATCAAATGTATATTTAATGAAATAATTCCTCAAACCCTATGTGTCTTTAGGAAAAACTTTGGCACTTCAACAGCAATAACTTATATTACCGATGACGTAATACGAGCACGTGATAAAGAAATAAATACTTTATTAATACTGCTAAATTTTTCAAAAACTTTCGATACGATTAATCACGCACTTCTTGCTGCTAAATTGATGTACTATGATTTTTCGGATGAACTTTCTCCTTAAGTCGTACTTATCTGTTTTTCTGATTTCAAAAAGTTTTCTAGATACTAAATTCTCTGATCAAACTAAAATATATTCTGGGTAACCTCAAGCATCGATTATAGGCCCTCTATTGTTCCTTATTTACACATACGATACTTTGATATCATTGAAGTAATGTCGAACGCAGGCGTTTGCAGACGATACTAAATGTAGTGGCTGAATCAAATATTAATCAAGATATAAATATTTATGCGAACTTTCTCAATACTGCAATGTACAATTAAATCCTTCCAAGTCATATCTACTACTACTACAAAAATACATTTGAGTTTCTCAATTTCTTAATTAATCTTTGATATTTCAAAATTAAATTTTGTTGAGAGTGCAAAAAATTGGACGTAATAACTGATACCATGATATAATAAACAGAAGGTATGCTATCTAGACGGTCTCAATTGCACCCGGTTCGCGCAGGGACGTCATTGCGTGCGTAGATTTTTAAAATGCT
Organism: Kuschelorhynchus macadamiae; assembly: GCA_030620095.1. Taxonomy (NCBI): domain Eukaryota; kingdom Metazoa; phylum Arthropoda; class Insecta; order Coleoptera; family Curculionidae; genus Kuschelorhynchus; species Kuschelorhynchus macadamiae. The sequence continues at coordinate 65,299 of JAUTXW010001117.1, read as the reverse complement.
TATGAAGATGCATATCGTTTTAAGCGTTTAGACCATTATATATTACCACTTTTTTCAATTAAAAATGTTTTTCTAATGAAATATTGCCTTATAGTGCACTAAAATAAAAAACTTATGACATGGTAGTTATATATTAATTTAATAAAAATCTGAAAAAACAAGCTAAAGGAAGAGTTAAAATTGTATAAAACCCGACATTATTTAATTCATTTTGTTATACATGTTCTTATTTAGTTCAATTTAAAACTAAAAAATGCTATAATGTCTGGTACGGGGAGTAACTAAGTCCTATTTGAGGGGAAGAGGTCTAATTAAACAACACACACTAAACCAGTTTAACCTTTATGTGCACAAGCTGCCGTTTGTTCCTATATTATATTTATTATTCTAATTGCAAAACTCTTTTTTTATTAAAAATGTCGACTATTTCGTCCAGATTTACATTGTTGTCTTTTTTTATACAGATTAATGACGTTATTAATCAACAAAATGCCTTGAACATATCCGCGCCAAATTTTGAAATTTGTATTAAATTAACTTTGCGTTTACACAAGCGTGTCCATTCAAGTAAACATTTTTTGTTCTTAGGTAAAGTAAAAAACGTTATATTACTATCAAAATTCTTTGCCTGATTATCCACGTCACACCCGAACACAGCACACCTCGTATTTATCGTTGTTTGATTAAATAAATACAAAAAAAGACAAAGAAATCCTCAAAAGCTTTTAAACATCAACTGAAAATGCATTGAAATCGTATGGCCAAAGGTCAATGACAGCCGGCCTTAATCACGCGATGACGTAGCAAAGCCAGGCGGGAATGCGCGATATCTTACCTTTGGTTTATTATATCATGAACTAATACCAAGCCGAGATTTAAAGATCAATTGAAAAAACTCTTTCAAAAAAACATGTTTCGCTTAAAATGTTATATAGCAATAGACATACGTTAAATACGAAATTAAGGAAACAACTATCTGAGGCGCTTATATTATCGCATTTTAATTGTTGTGATTTTGTATATAGTTTTTATTTGAATCAGAAGAATATATCTCACATTCCGAGGATGCAAAATGCTTGCATAGGTTTTTTATATTGTGTAAGGAAATTTAACCACATTTCCCTCTTCTTCGCTAAAATAGGTTGGTTGAAAAGTAGATGCACTCAAAAGGGCATTATAGTAGCTTTAGATAAAGGGGCTAATGCTGCCTGCAAATTAAATGACTTTGTGAGCAACAACTGCTACAGTATTTCCAAGAAGGCTCATAATATCCAAGAACACGCTTTTATCCAATGACTTCCCCAACAGTCAAGCTTACGCAGGCCGAAAAAAGTTCTGATAAACGTTTCCTCACGTCAAGACTAAGAGAGCCTGCCATTTTAAAGGCCTTAAAGTTATATCTCGCCTTTCTACATGATCAACCTGCGTCAATTCACTTTGAAGGATTTACAAATACCAGCAGCAGGCTCTTTTTGGGTTCTAAAAGCATTCATATAGACGATAAAATCCCGCAAAAGATTTACAACGACTTTAATGATGCTTATGGATTCAGTACAAGAGAAGTGGAACCAAATCTCGCTGCCTACAGATCCTATGTAACTTCGGAGAGAACGATCCTCTTTAAAGGACCAGAGAATGGCCACTTTTCCAGCAATTCCCCGAATTCTATGTGCGTTATACAATTGTTTTCTGTGGCTATACAAGTTTATTTCAATATTTAATTTTTTATTGGTCCTAATAAAATAAATTGTATAACTTCTTATAGGTTCGCAAACCGTATTAACAATTATACACTGTTATATACCACCAAAATGGTCATATAGAGAATACCACTTATTGCATATATTTGAATCACGGGCGCTGTCAACTGCGATAATACAACACGTCAGGGCCGAAATATTATGTCAAATTCGTTTTCGTAGGACATTTTTGTGACGGTTGTAAGTCATGACTCTGGCGAAAGATTTAATTGATTGGCTTGTCGTGCTCGTGAATTATAGATTGTTTTGTGTTAAGTGAAGTTGATCAACAAAGATTTAGAGGTATGTAAAAGAAATTCTATTGCAGGTACATTTTTTCCACAACCGGCTTCACCGGGCTTTACCTATGATATGTTTAACTGGGAGTGACGGTGGAATAGACGGGATTAATTTTTCAAGCCTGGGTTGCAGCTTAGGTCTTTCCAATAACTAAGCAATTTTTTCCAGTTTGAACCCTCTTTCGTTTCTCCCTCCATCGAAAAATGTCGCTGATAGCTTTTTCTTAAGCTAACATCGCAAGTAAATCTTCGTGTAGCACTGATAGCCTATCAATTAAATATACCTTAACCTGCTGCTCCCAGTTATAGAGGCCCTTACAACACGAATAAATGAATCCTTTGTAAAAGGTATATTTCCTGAATACCTTAAAACAACTATAATTATTCCTCTTTATGAAGGAGGCGAAAAAACTAACTCTTGCAATTATCGTTCAATTGCTCTACTACCAGTGCTATTAAAAATCATAACTAATGAAGCGTCGTGTGCCATTTTTCCTTAAACATCAGATAATATCACCGGATCAGTTCGGATTTTTACCCAACAAGTGCACCAGTGACGTCATGTTTTTGTTGCTTAGCGACGTCTAGTTATCCCTCAACAACAAATACCCGAAGGCCTCAGTTTTTTGTGACTATGCAAAAGCCCTTAACTCTGTTGGACATGCAATTTTGATAAGCAAGCATGCATAATTTATGGGTTTTGTGGACATTATTATTAGCAACCCTAATACTCCCCGCTCTATTCAAGAGCGCCTATTTTTCGTAGAGATTTGTATTGCGCTAATATTTGTTATTATGGAAATAATTTCTCTACGCCTTGCCACGGGAGCACTATGTTTAAAAGTTGATTTTCCTTTAATGTTGTCCGACAAATGTAAGTTTCACCAATTTTAAAAATGCATTTAAGAAAAAGCTTCTAACCCAACAGCAAAAAAAAATGCTGTTTATTTTTTGTTTCCTATTTCTGTTCCCCCTCTTAGTGAAGAATTGACGGTTAAATATGTGTTAATGTACACTGTGAGAATTTGAAAAATACAATTGTTACGCTAACCTGAGTTTATTTGTCGTAATAATATTTTGTATAACCCTTCATAAAAATGAACCATTAAAAAAATCAATTGTACTACAGCAAATAATCTAGTTTGATTAAGATAAATTCTATGTGCGTTATACAATTGTTTTCTGTGGCTATACAAGTTTATTTCGATATTTAATTTTTTATTGGTTCTAATAAAATAAATTGTATAACTTCTTATAGGTTCGCAAACCGTATTAACAATTGTACACTGTTATATACCAGCAAAAACGGTCATATAGAGAATACCACTTATTGCATATACTTTGAATTACGGGCGCTGTCAACTGCGATAATACAACACGTCAGGGCCGAAATATTATGTCAAATTCGTTTTCGTAGGCCATTTTTGTGACGGTTGTCGTGCTCGTGAATTATAGATTATTTTGTGTTAAGTGAAGTTGATCAACAAAGATTTAGAGGTATGTAAAAGAAATTCCATTGCAGGTACATTTTTTCCTCAACCGGCTTCACCGGGCTTTACCTTTGATATGTTTAACTCGGAGTGACGGTGGAATAGACGGGATTAATTTTTAAAGCCTGGGTTATAGATTGAAAAAGTTTGTGCTTTGCGTCGCGCGCGCCTGTGAAAGTAACCTTACTTTAATATTTATATGTATCGCCATTTTGTGTAATGCAATTTTGTCTTGCTTGTTTTGAAAATCTCACCTGAACAAAAAAGACAATGGATCTATGAAAGCTCTACTTTTTAACATAGGTATACAAGTTGGAAATAATTTTTTATAGAAAGTAAAGGTGGGTTCATGTAAAAAGTTTTATTTTTCTTTAATTTTACTAATAACTTTTTACATAATTGCTCCCGTTCACGTTCTTATTTTAATGAATATTTTTATTTTTTATGACACTTATGGCAGTTTGATTCATAAAAATAAAATGTAAACCGTAAAGTTAAAAACCATAAATGTGTTTATTTCACAGTGCAAGAACAAAAGTTGCAAAATAAATTAATTTGTGTAAACTAAAACTTAATTACAAATGGAAAAGAAAAATTCCGTGTAGGTAGGGTATAAAAATATTTATTATAAAAACGTCAAGCGCCTTCGGTCAACCTAGACCATCATCAGGACTGACACTACAAATATTAAAATTATATATAAAAGTAATCAAATAATTACAAATAACCAACTTTTATATATAATTTTATTACTTCTAGTGTCGGTCCTGATGATGGTCTAGGTTGACCGAAAGCGCTTGACGTTTTTATAATAAATATTTTTATACCCTATACGACTTTTCCATTTGTAAGGAAGGGGTATTCTAGCCATTTCTACTTCTGAAAATTAATTCCTAAAATCCGCTAAAAAATCAAAAAGTTGGGTTAAGACAGCGAATTAGCCGTTCTTAAAAGTATTTAAATAAGTTTCAATAATCAAATAAATAAATAAATAAAAAATCACCCTCCCAGCATTTACATACTTCCACATTTTAGCGTCCCCAGATGCCAAAAATATGTTTTATCAATTCCGTCGGTCCGCCTGCCGATCTGTCTCTCTGACAGGCCGAGAGACAGATCGGCAGCTGTCTCTCATAGGCATAGCTTAAAAACCACTTACCAGATGGAATTCAAATTTTAGTCAAAAATTAAGGGTCATATGGGGATGACTTTGCAATGTTTTGGTAAAAATCCAATATGCCGGAACAAGATGGCGACCTACTGAAACGTTAAAAAAAGTATTACTTAAAAAACCAATTATTCAATTTATCTCTAATTTTGTGCAAAAATCGAGTGTTACATAGCAATGAATTGGTAACATTTTGGAAGGAATCCAATATAGTAAAACAAAATGGTGGCCTAATTTGTAAAATCAGCCTGAAAAAAAGTACTTATTAGATTAATTTCAAATATTATGCAAGTATTAAGTGTCATACAGAGATAAATTGATAAAGTTGTTGTATGAATTCAAGATGGCGAAAAAAATCTTATTTAATTGGCTTTAAATACTTCAAAAAAATCAAATGTTATATTGGGACAAGCTGCTACGAATTCAACTTGACGTAACAAAATGGCGGTGTGCGAATTAAAAACTACTTATTGATATTACTTAGTTAGTTAATAAAATCAAATAAACCAAATGTCTGGTAACAATTAAATTTTATGTTCAGAGGAGGAGATTACCGCAACGTGGTTGCGACCACTTAGAAGAGGGCCCTAGATTATGGTTTATGAAAAAAAATATAGAAAAAGGGAATAAAGTTTTAATTGTATTTTTATTTTTAGCAATAAATAAATAAATGTTCATGTTTTTAAAAAAATATCGCTCTTTTTTCAGAACAATTCCAAAAATCCTATTCGTATATAATTAGTTGTATAACAGTAATATGAACAGGATATAAGCCAATACAACTAAGTATATAAGGGATATGTATATGATTATTCATAAAATCGCAATGCAACTAGAATATTCCCACTATGTTTAATATATATTGCTTAATTACTCAAGAGTTTGGCATTAGTTCCTTGTAAAAAAAATAGCCCAAGGGGGTAAAATCATGGTTCCTGGGAAGGGGGGGGGGGGCAGAGAACATTTCTATTGGATCCAATAAATTCTAGAAAATTATTATCTATAATTTGCTGATGGAGACATGAATAATATTATTTTTTTACTGGATAGTGTTCCAAGTCACAGTAGCGATTATAAACAAGAATTTTGTAGAAAACTTAATTGGGCCCAATAAAAATGATCCCTGGCTCCCGAAAAGTCCTGATCTTATCACCTTCAATTATTTTGTTTTTTATGTAAAAGATAAAATGTATAAAAATATATGCCAATATATTCAGCGATTTAAGCAAAAAATATTTGAAGACCTTCAATTACACAGAGTGGCTCTGTAGCAAAAGCGACCAAAAGGGAACACACGCAAAACTTGGTTTAGGTTAATTTAATATTTTACATTTCATCTAAATACATTTTAATATGGTTTCCTATGAGACCAATGTTAAGTCTAAATATCTGAATTTATGTATGATCACAAAACATAGAACGAAAGCTTTCACGGCTGTGGTCAATTAAGAAATCGTGGTTATTGGGATTAGACCGTGTCAAAATGGAATCACTTTCCGACGTTTCGCCTTCGATTGCACGAGGCATCTTCAGGGATCTTCACTTGACGAGATCGGAACACTGAAAGGTGTTTCAGTGTTCAATTGTGTGGAATTCAGTGCAATCGAAGGCGAAACCTCGGAAACTGATTCCATTTTGACACGGTCTAATCCCAAGAACCATGATTTCTTAATATGATCAAAAAAGTTTAAATTTTTTTGACATGCAGCCACATACGACCATACAAAAATTCAAAGTTTTCATGAGTGGTTGATTTTAGTTAATAAACCCTTATTAAGATAATAGTCAATCTGTAACTATTGTTGGTTCGTAAATATTTATTTTTTATAAATTACACAATTTGAAAGCTTTGTTATGAAAAAATAAGTTACATACTGACGACGGTCGTATATATTAGACTGTAAGTAGAATAAACTTCAAAAAAGTTTAACACAACTAATTCCGTTAATATATAAAAACTGAAGAAAAATTCCAATATATATATATATATATATATATATATATATATATATATATATATATATATATATATTATATATTTTAATTCGAACCTAAACCCAAGAATTTTCCACTTTTGTATACAATAACGGCTCAAGAAAACACAAGATATTATTATTAGCAAGAGTTAAAATGCTACAACAATCTGTCAGTTTCTACAAGGAAGTTGAAAGAAATTATGCATCAAAAAATTTTTTCTGAAGATACCCTAAATTACAGGGCGAAACGTTAAATAAATAAAAAATTAAAATTTGGTATTTAATTCGAACTTAAACCCAAGAATTTTCCACTTTTGTATACAATAACAGTTCAAAAAAACACAAGATATTATTATTAGCAAGGGTTAAAATGCTACAACAATATGTCAGTTTCTACAAGGAAGTTGAAAGAAATTATGCATCAAAAAATTTTTTCTGAAGATGCGCTAAATTACAGGGCGAAACGTCAAATAGATGATATATATATATATATATATATATATATATATATATATATATATATATATATATATATATATATATATATATATATATATATATATATATATATATATATATATATATATATATATATATATATATATATATATATATATATATATATATATATATATATATATATATATATATATATATATATATATATATATATATATATATATATATATATATATATATATATATATATATATATATATATATATATATATATATATATATATATATATATATATATATATATATATATATATATATATATATATATATATATATATATATATATATATATATATATATATATATATATATATATATATATATATATATTGTCTTTTTTCTGTACCTTTTAGGATTTTCCAGATAAGGGGATCTTATTTTAGACACCGTGCACATACAAAAAACACACATATCCATTGAACGTTGTCTGAGAAATATGCGAAAATGGTAAATCAGCTATTTATGATTTTGGTTTGCATCGAAAATATCGAATACATCGAGACAGGCAACGATATACTGCACTTCTGGGGAATAATATTCAAAACTGCAGGAGAATTAAGTAATCAACCTGGATGAAAATTTGAGTTGTGAATCCACTCAATAATTAAATCAGTAAGCCGGTGTGATTTGTGTGGTAAAATAGGATGTTTAGTGTCATAATTTAAATTTCTATTTCTGATCCTGCCACCCACAATGATAAACCATCTGAATCAATGAAAAGAGCAGGGTTTCAGTAAAAGATTATTTCTTTAGATTTTGTCTAAAATTTCTGCGAATATTTCAGGCTACCCGTGACGAATGATGTATAGGAGAAACCTATTTATTTTAAGCTCTCTTATATACTGAAAGCGTTTTTTGACTTCCTTCGTAAAAGTGAAGTGACAATGAAAAAATCACCCTCCGAGATTTTTACAAGATCTCTACGTTTCAGGTCCCAAATGCCGAAAAACATGTCATATGAATTATTATTTTGGTAAAAATCCAATATGGCGACACAAAATGGCGGCCTAGTAATTATATTGAAAATAACTATTAAAATTTTGATACCAATCCAACATGGTGGAACAAAATGGCGGTTTAATGAAATTATTAAAAATTCAGCCTGAAAAACTCTTTAGTATCTTTATTTCAAATTGTGTGTCATAAGTAATTGGAGTATAGAGACGAACTAGTAAAATTGCGATACTAATTCAAGATTGCAGAACATAATGGTAGTCAAATAAAATGTTTGTAATCGTAAAAAAATCACCCTCCCTGGTTTTAAATATATCTTCACGTTTTAGCGTCCCTAAATGCCAAAAAACATGTTTTATCAATTCGTTCCGTATGTCTGTCGATCTGTCTGTATGTCTGTCAGTTCGCGGCATAGCTTAAAAAAAGTAGTCAAAAGTTAAGGGTAATATGGGGATGACCTGGTAATACTTTAGTAAAAATTCAATGTGCCATATGAAGATGGCGGCCTATTGAAACGGTAAAAAAAGTATTAGTAAAAAAAACTATATATCCAATTTAACTCAAATTTTGCACAAAAATCGAAGTTACATAGGAATTAACTGGTGAAATTTTAGTATGGATCCAAGATAGCAAAACAAAATGGCGGCCCAATAAAATATTTAAAAAAACAGCCTCAAAAAACTACTTATTAGATTCCTTTTAAATTTTGTACAAGCATTATGTGTGATATAGAGAAAAACTGGTAAGGTCATGGTACGAATTCAAGATGGCGAAACAAAATGGCGGCGAAATGAACGTAAAAAAAGTCTTATTTAATTGACTTTAAATTTTGCAGAAATATTAAAGGTGATGTAGGGTTAAACTGGTCCGAATGACGTAACAAAATGACGGTGTGTGTCAATTTAAAAACTACTTGTTGAATTTATTTTAAATTATGCCCAAAAATTAAGTGTGGCATAGGTAGGAACTGACAAAATATTAGTAGGAATCCAATATGATGGAACAAAATGGATCCCAATAAAAAAATTTAAAAAGGCAGTACATATCTGTTACTAAATGACTATGTACTACTCTAAATTGGGTCACACGTCACTATTCCTAACAAAAGGAAAGATTCATATCGAGAGAAGTTTCGGGTAAAGGAAATTTACCGATTTTATTTTGTAGAATTCTAACGCTGAAAAGTTATAAACTTATAATACTTTCTTTTATCGAAATATTTAGAGCAGTTCGGTTTTCTCCATCACACACAAACTCCTACAAGTTAAGAATAGGCTGCTGGGCCAAAATTCTATAGGCTGCGAATGAAATGTTGGGCCAGACCACCAAACCACGTAACAGCTGCGCTAAGGTTAAACCTCGTGATGCTTAGTCAGAAGGGTTTTCAGAACGGAATATAATGCCAGAAATATTTATCAATTATGTCTTGAACAGGGCCTGTTCTATTCGGAACAAAGGTTTCACTTATGAGGACTGGCGCTCACCCAGTCTAAAGTGACAGATGAGTTAGATCAAGCAAAAATGTAAACCTTTTTTACAAATTGATATTAAGCCTGCTAAAATGCTTGCATAGACTAATTGTGGGGCATCACAGAAACCATGCAATTCGAGGCGCAGAAGGTCATGAACTACTGCATGTCGTATTTCTGTAAGACAACATAGGACTTATGTGTATTCCAAATTAGGAGAATTTCATCCAAAGGAGGATCATCTCAGAACTTTTTAATATCCACAATTTCTGCAGAAGACATTTTGTGAATGATAAATAAATCCTGTTATATCAAATATTTGATATGATATTCGGCGTTCTATTGGGTTAAATATATATGAAAATATCGTATTGTGGGCTTCATTTTAATTTAAAGACCTGAATAAGTGAAGGTTCTTCTTGGTTAAAGCTAATGGATGCTTGAACATTATAACAAGGATTGTTTGCTTGAATAGCAGGATGATTACTAGACCATTCTCTAATCACAAAACCCATAACTCCCATAGGCATTAACAGAATAAGTTCTGTCTGAAGCTGTAAGGTGATCTCATGATTATTATTTCCACTGACGGCAATTGCAAGGAAAGACGTATGCACAATATCAAAAACCTAACAGGGCAGTATAAATATCCCGCTGCAGTTGAAGTCAATCTAACAAACTAGCACTGAATATCACTCTAAACTTTAATTCGAGATCTCATTTTCTATAATACAATGATGAGATATGTAGTATGATTTAGGTGATTTGTAGTTATATCCGCAATAAGACACACTGTCCAATATTCAGGAACTGCATAAAATTTGAGTATGATTGTCTGAGTTCAAGATTTTTAAATAATCGCTCTTCTACTGTACAGAAGTAAACGATAGCTTGGGAATGTAGGGTTATTGTTATTGAATGTCAAGGGCCCACGAAAACGGTCAGAAATAACTCTATAAGTAAGGGATTTGTAAATTTGGTCACACCTTTTGTCGACAGGGTACAAAGAAGAGATTTTAGGGATATGTTCATTTCCCAAAAATGTTTAAACTGAAAATAAAGATTGGTGTCTAAAGATGTATGATAATTAATAAGAAATTATGGAGATTTTGAAAAATCAGCACTATCTGATCGTCCATGAAGAATGAGCCAAATATGGTTTCTAGAGCAGTAGGTTAACCAGGATGACCAAAGACGCGACCAGAACCTAAAACAAGTGGTACTAATTCTGCACCAATTAGCATGTCTAGGAATATGAAAGAAATTATCTACTAATTTTAGGATGGCAAATATGTGAGCACTGTGAAATTCTACATTTATTTTCCGAATTTACCAACCCATTAATTGGTCCGAACAAATTTTTGGTAAGATAAGGGGTCTAAATTTTCTGAAAAATATTTAAAATATTTCTAAGTTCTTTAGAAGTCCCTTCAAGAAGCTTGAGTAATTTCATGATAATGATACGTGGATAATATCTTATTTTGATATCTTCTTTAATTGTTTCCTAAACTACTATGTAATTAATGTCAATTATTGGAAGACCGTTTATTAAAGACAATGGTTCCTTATCCAATGACGTAAGAAGGTATTGAAATTTTTCTCCATTGGAAAGTTCATTATTTTCGATATTAATTTTGGTGACATATTGCCTTAACAGCAGCAAAGAGTTGTAGGTACTAAATTCATCCTCTGAAATTAAAGAAACAATTGGATTCGGGCTTGTTTGAACATCGTCGTAAACTTTCTCAGTTCCTTCAACCAAGCAAGAAAGACATATTATATACAATCTATTAGTAGTAGGACAGTCTTCATAAATTTGATTTAATAATAATAATTTAATGGTTTTATCGACAAAATTATATACTGAATTTATCGATTCAAAGGGTCAGCTAAATGACCAAAATTTTAAAGAAAATAACGAGTATTTTAAAATCGCTATCAAGATTTGGAATTAAATAATTTAAATACATGTAATCAGTGGACTGTATTTTAGATGTAGAGCATAGTCAACAATGAGTTAAAGAAAAACGCACAAAAAGGAGAAAGCACTCTTACCTTAAGGTGTACTGTCTAATTTATTTCCCTTCTTATATATTGGGAAAATAATTGCTTTCTTCCAGTAGATATTTGACCATCAGTAAAACACAGTGTAAAAATGGGCACAATAATTTTGTTAGAGATTTACTGCAGTTCTTTATAATTATGGGATTGATATCATCATATGTAGATCTAGCATTTCTTAAGATTGTTGTTACATTATTATGATTTTGTCTATTATTAGATTCGTTTTATGGGTTTGGGTTCCAACACCAAATATGCCAAAGTCTTCTTTTTCTGAGTGATTCTATGATGCCCTAAAACTGCGCCACTGGTTTTACTTAAATTATAAACATTGTCACATATCCTATATTAACTCCATCCGCGTCTCTTGTCGAGTGACGTGAAGGCATTATTATTCATAGCCTCTCCGGCTATGCGCTGGCTAATCCACTCTATACCTAATTGTAGTTAGCTATAAAAAATATATTATATACCAAGTTTTAATGCGATTTTGCATAGCTTATATAAAATGCATTACGAGCAGAAAGACAAATAAAGATTCAGACAGTTCGAAATATAAAAAAGGCAATAGATGCAATAGCACCTTAAAAAATGTTATTTCATATAAACCATTCATTTCAGTGGTCCTGCTTTTGCCAGAAAACAAGTAATTCATAATAATGACATTAACTAAATGCATGTCCTCGATAGTAAGACTTGGAATTCCTTATAGGAACCTTTACATTCAGAGCAAGCGGTATAATATACAACTAAGCATATTTTTTTAAGTAACTAAAAGTAATAAATTAAATACATGGAGTTATACATATACTCTAACATGTAAATTTTTAGACAAAATTCAGAATTTAATATTTTTAATAATAATTAATATAGTGCATTGTGATTTCGGCATTGCCTAGTCCCAGGTATTGAGTTTATTACCTAGGGTGTGTAAATCAAGAGTTCCACACAGCCTTATTCTACAGAGTGTTTCGTATGACCATGACAATTTTTCAAACACTCTCTTAAACGACAACCCGTATAAAATATAATATGTTAGTATATTTTTCCAGCCAGGATTATCTACGCCTAAATACAAAAAACGTTTTCTTTTTGGTTCTTGATATACAGGGTGGTTTTCGTAAATTTTTTTGAACACGTAACTTCCAGCTTGTGTATGCGTTAAACAATTGTTTCTTATCTCATTTATAATCAAAAATAATTCCTCTAAATGTTCTGATACGAATATTGTAACAAAATATTTACAGGCAATACTGTTAGTCATAATTGAGATACGAAATATTTTTTTAATGTATATAAAAGGTGAAAAATATAAAATATTCAAAAAATACAATTTATTCACCTTGTATATAAAAAACCGAAGAAATAAAAGTCGCTGAAAATTATTTTTTTGTATTTACGAGAAAACTAAACTGGCTGCTATAACAGACCACTATGCGTTAGAGATATTTTTCAAGAAAAATTACTATCCAACAAAGTGATTACCATGCCCAATCAGAGATGGATATGTTGATTGGAACAGATAATTATTATATTGTATTATGTTGTTGCAAAAGTAGTAAATAATCTCCCTGTACTGCAAAGCACCTTGTTAGGTTGAATGATCGCTGGGAACCCCTGTTTCCCCCCTTAGTTTGAGTAACTGCTTAACTCAAGCCCACTGGTACTCCCCTGCACAAACAAGTATACATGATGGAATTTCTCTATTTATTCACAGAGATGAACAACCCATTCTCCATACGTTATCCAAAAGTTTTAGGCAATGGAAAAAATTCCCCTTAACTTCGTATCTACTCTAGAAGATGAAAAGTTGAAAACTTATGTATGTACAATATGGTCAGTTTTCCTTGATAACATTTTAAACGCTAATAATTTTATTACCGAATTAAACAAAAAAAAACTTATAAGTTATTTGAGAAGTTTTTTTTTGCATCATGTAACATATAAAATAAACTTATTTAAAAAGTAATGCACCAAGCTTGTATTTTTTTAATGACGCACCATTTATGTATCCATTTATCGCTTAAAGTATTTTCAGCCAGAAGAAGAAACATATCCTCAAAAAATTAACGCTTGGGCGGGTGTACTCAAAAATACAGTTATTGGATTTTTTTTTGACAATAGTGTGGATGAACAAAATTATCTTCATTTCCTTCAAGAATTTCTTTTACCTACACTGGTCTTGCCGCTCACGATGAAGACTTGTTGTTCCAACAAGAACGAGTACCACTATGCAGGAGAAGTTCGATAGTATGTTAATTATATTTTACCAAATAAGTGGATTGGAAGATGTAAGTCTATTGAATGGCCGCCAAGTTCCCCCGACCTCATGTTATTGGACTTTATCTTTTTTCTTGTGGGGTTACTTGAAGAATTTTATTTATACAACAATACCTGATAATTTGAAGATTTAAAAAAAGAAATAACACCAGAATGAAGGAATATTTCAGAAGAAACCATAAGAAGAGTCCAACAAGAGTTCATTTATCGCCTGGAGTATTGTCAGGCAGACGAAGGAAAGCAATTTCAACAACTAATTAAATAATTTACTTGTTTTTTCTATTATATTAAATGTTAAATTAGAATGTTTTTATAAGATTTTTAATACCCTGTAAACATAAAAATATTTACTTATGACCATACATATTTTATGTTTTTGAAACCATCATTTATTGGTTTTCAGATCTCATAAAAATGGGGTCGTTATATGTACTAGTCAACCTGTATAATAAAATATTTTAAAAATGCGCAACTGAAAATTATTAAGTACGTGTCCGAAGATTTTTCTGATATTTTTTGATATTAGCAAATAATACATTTATACCATACATTAGGTATACACTGTATGAACAATTAAACCAAGTACTCAATTTACACAATTTTACCTTACATAATTAGGGCTCAAATTCAGAGCAATTTCTCAAACCCATATCCCAACAAACTCTCAATGAATACATAATTTATTTTGAAAATAACCTCTACGTCTAAGTGCAATCATAGGCTTAGGAAAATTAATTGTAACAAAATTTTATTTGCTAACATTAGATATATAAATAAGATAATAAATAACTGACCAATCTGGACTAATTTTATAGACACTATACTCCTATTATCTATTTTAAAAATCTCTAGATATATTTTAGAAAATAAGATTAAATTTCCGCTTCATCTGTATAGCAGATTATACTCACATGAAGTAAAAGATTATTTAACATTGCTGTGAAGCACTTTGTCTCTCATGTAGAACATGTCGACTGAAGCAAGTTTTATTTAAGCAGACAAAGCTAAGCACACTATTTGTTAAAAACGACTTTTAGACATAGGAAGCAAATGTACAATCGTAGTTTTCCATATTGAATAGTTGGAGTCAAGTAATAAAACGCAAAGCAACAATTTCAACACCCCCGCAAATGATGAAGGGAAATGTGCTGCAAGACAAGTGTCGTTTACTATCCGTTGGGGGTGCACCTACTCTCTCGTTCGCTCTCATTTTTAATTAGCTCTGAATACTTAATATCGCGGGAGACGAGTTATGAGCGAGGGCATCCTCTAAAGAATTTGAATTTAGCATTTATAGAGATTATTTATTTATTTTAAATCTAATACCTAACAACCACTTGAAGTGACTGAGAAAAAAAAATTGGAAAAATAAAAAAAAATCAGAACAATACACAGTGTTAAATAAATTAAGAATTCAGACAGACATAAGTGAATAAATATTTGCTTCATTTTGAGACAAAATAGTTAATATGGTCCTAACCTCTTAGTGATCCTAAGTAATCAGGTTAATTTTTTTTTAAAGGGATGTATTTTTAAAGAAGAGGAATAAAGGTCAATAAAGTAAATTGAATCCTAAAATTAAATTTATTAAAGAGCAACCAACTAAGTCACCGAGAGCTGATAGCTAGTTTGGAATGCCAGGTATTTTATTCTGTAAAGGTGGGCTCAAACCATTTATAAGTGGCGATTATTTGTCAAATACATCAGTCGTAAAATAGATATAGTAAGTAAAAGAGGAATAGAAGAATTAACACGTGCAAGATGACCGCAACCTCCATATAGAGCTATAGAATTCCCAGCCCCCCATATGACAAATGGCATATGGCAAATCTCCAAAAAACGGTGGTCGTCTACTTTCATAAAACTACCAAAAGCTTGGAGACTAACTCAGGGGTAAAAATAATCGTTTTAAGCCTAATGGATAATTTTTTAAAGCTATATTTCATAAGCTTGTAACAACTATAAAAAAAGCAGAGTAGAAAATGTATTCAAAAACAAAAATCTGTTTTTGATTTTCCATCTAATTGAATCGTTTATTTTTAAAACACCCCAAGCGACATATTTGTTCGTTTTGGGGTTTTTGTACAATGTTATTATATTGGCAGAGACGCATCGTTTGGTGCAAAAACAACCTAAGTACGAATACCGCATATGCTTTAATTCGTTACTATGTTTGGCCTGTTTAGTGCAGAAACAACCCAAGTGACATCACTTGAGTTGTTTCTGTTGTAAATGTGGCTACGTGACTGATTAGGCAACCTTTGTTCTGTATACAACACAACCTCAATTTTCCGGCCGGTTTGGGTGATGAATCGAGTACGTTTTTGTGTAAGTTTTTGTTCGTATTCAAGTTATTAAAATGTTGGAAATTGAGGAACCGACAATTAAAAGACGGCGTGGTGTTGTGAATTCTTCGGAATATTTGCGCAATCGGGTCAAATTAGCGAGAACTCATGGAGTAGAATACCTAAATTACAAGCATCGTAAAATATCTGCTAGAGCGATTGGGGATGCATGCAGGTATGTTTTATACCATTGATATAATACTAGTACGAAATTGATGTTAATTTTTCATTATAGTTGTCCGATGAAATGCTTCATTAAAGTAAATGAAGGTCAGAGAAATGACGTTTTTGACGAATTTTATGCAATGTCATCTAAAAACGAACAAGACATTTATCTCCAAGGTCAAATTGAAATATGGGCAGTGAAAGGGCGAAGAAAGAAAGATCAGGCAGAGAGCAAAAGAAATCGGTCCTACAACCACTTTATCAAGGCACAGGGTGTCAATGTCAAGGTATGTCAAAAAGCATTTCTAAGCATACACGGTATCACAAAAGAGCGCATGAAAAGGATTAAGCAGCTTTCATGTAACAATCAAACACCTGAAGATCGAAGAGGGAAAAATGTTAAGGTCAATGTTGTAAGCGAAAAACATAAATCCGAAGTAAGGGAACACATTTCTGCTTTTCCTGTAAAAATGACTCATTATTTAAATAAGGACTACCAGTACCTCGACGCCAAACTTAACGTAAAAATTATGTATAACCTTTTCAAGGATAAATACCCCCTTTCTCCTGTAAAGTACAGCTACTACATTAAATTTTTCAAGGAAAATTTTCAACTGCACTTCGGAAGACCGCAAGTGGATGTCTGTAATATTTGCGAAGATTTGGATCTGAAAATTAAAAACCCTCGATTAAATGATGAAGCTAAACGAGTCACAATTGCCGAAAAAATTGTGCATCAACGAAGGGCTAAAAAATTCTACCAGGCTCTTAAAATAGCAACCGAAGAATGCCGTCAACGAGAAGATTTAGCTGCAATTTCGTTCGACTACATGCAAAACTTACAGTTGCCAGAGTTTCCTACACAGGACAAATTTTATTTATCACAGTTAACTGTTAGTGTATTTTGTATAACCGATTTGAAATCTCAGAAATCCTTTTTTTATATTTATCATGAGGGTGTAGCTTCTAAAGGTCCGAATGAGGTTTGTTCCTTTATTTTTGATTATATTCATAAGGAAATCAATGAAAATGTTACCGAGTTACGCTTGTTTTGTGACAATTGCCCTGGGCAAAATAAAAACCATTGCATGCTTAAAATGTGCATGGCCCTTAAGGCGACAGGGCGTTTCCAGAAAATTTCACAATTTTATCCAATTCGGGGACATTCTTTTTTACCCTGTGACCGCGCCTTTGGTGTCATAAAGCGAAAGTTAAGAAGGTTTGACAGGGTGTATAATGTCCATCAGTACACTGAACTGATAGTTCTAGCTAGTGCTAAAAACATATTCACAGTTAAAGAAGTTGCCACTAATGAAATTTTAAATTTTAAAAAATGGTGGCCAATATATTACAAGTTGTGTTGCGTATCGGACGGCACAAAGGCAAAAAAAGACCGGAACGAAAAAATTCAGTTTTCGGTATCTAAGTTTCACCACATAGTTCATGAGAAAAATAATGTTATCAGAGCCTGTGAATATATTAACGGTTTTACTTGGCATGAATTTAGTGATTTTCGACAACCAAAAACATCCAAAGCACTCATAAAGTTTCCAACTGAACAAGTCTACAAGGGTCCACTGCCAATAGGCGCGGTCAAATTGGATAACATTCAAACTTTATTACGCTGGGTACCTGATGAATATAAGGATTACTATAGGCATATTTTGAATAATCATGCTCGTAAGCCGGAAAAGGTTAAGAATCGGCAATAGAACTAAGTAGGATAAGCAAAAAGTTTTATAAACTGCAATTAATACAAAAAATGTTTTTTTTTATGTCTTTTATTTCAGAAACAACCCAAGTACATTTTTTTAACATCAAATTTCAAGACCCAAAAATATTTTTTTCTTTTTTTTGTTTAATATCAAATAAATATGTTTAAATAACATCTCCCAACCAGTTCAGGAAAATAATATCGCCAGTTGATAAAATTAAACGTTTTTTTCATTTCCTGAAAAATTAGCAAAATGTCGCTTAGGGTCTTTCAAAAATAAACGATTCAATTGTTTTGATCAGTACAAGGACGTCCTATTGTGTTTTATCGACTAATAATAACGATCCTCTTGTTGTTATGTTAAAGTGGTGTATTATTTGGGGTTAGGTTTCAATAAAAGAAATTTTTAAAATGTCGTCGTTTCGAAACTTTATTGTTACATCCTCAGGACATATAGATTTTATATCCTACATAAAACTCATATTATCAGTCTTTACCTTCTCCGTTGGTCTGCAGATATTTCCTAACACCAAATAATACACCACTCTAACAAGAAGATCGTTAACTAAAACAGACTAAAGACAGATAATATGGGTTTCATGCAGGATACAAAATCTATATATGTGTCCTGAGAATGCAACAATAAAGTTGCGAAACTTCGACAATTTAAAAAAAGACTTTAGTTTTTTTTACTGGATCCTAACCCCAAATAATACACCACTATAACATAAAAACAAGAGGATCATTAACAAAAACCATTTAGAAACTTAATATCTGGAAAATATGTGCGGACCCGGTAAAAGGTAAAGATTGATAATATAGGTTTCATGCAAGATATAGAATTTATGTGGTGCGAAACAGTTTAAAAAAGTCTCGTATTTCTTTACTGGACCCTAATCCCAAATAATACACCATTCTTAACATAATAACAAGAGGATCATTAAAGAAAAGTTGACAATTTAAACAAAAAAACTTCTTTTTTACTGGATCCTAACCCAAAATAATACACCATTCTAACACAAAAACGAGAGGATCGTTAACGAAAACTATTTAGGAACATAATATCTGCGAAATATCTGCGGACCAGCGTAGTAGTAAAGATTAATAATGTGGGGTTCATGCAGGATATAGAAACTATATGTGTCCTGACGATGCAACAATAAAGTTGCGAAATGTCGACTATTTAAAAATAGACTTTTTTTTACTGGACCCTAACCCCAAATAATACACCACTGTAACATAACAACAAGAGGTTTGTTAACGAAAACCATTTAGAAACTTAATATCCAGGAAATATCTGCGGACCAATAGAGTAGATGAAGACTGATAATATGGGTTTCATGCAGGTTAGAGTGCAGATATGTGTCCTGAGGATGTACAATAAGTTTCTAAACGTCGACAATTTTTAAAAAAGACTTGTTTTTTTACTGGATCTTAGCCCCAAATAATACACCACTCCAACAAAACTTCTTTAACATTGTTCAGCTATATTGGATTTTTACCAAAATATTACCAGGTCATCCCCATATAACGCTTAATTTTTGTTCAAAATTTGAAGTCAATCGGGTAAGTAGTATTTGAGCTATGTCGCGAACTGATAGACAGACCGACAGAAGGACCGACGGAATTGATAAAACATGTTTTTCGGCATCTAGGAACAGTATGTACAACCTGAGAGGGTGATTTTTCACGATTACGAAAATTTTTTTTAGCCGCAATTTTGTTCCGCCATCTTGAATTTTAGTAACACAGTTTTAGTAGTTAAGCCCTATACCATAATTAGTTATGGCACACAATTTGAAATCATTAAGTAATTTTTTGTACCAAAATTTTACCAGTTCATTCCAACATGATACTTGATGTTTATGAAAAATTTGAAATAAATTCGACAAGTAACTTTTTCATAATATTTTTTTAACAATTTACCAGGCAGCCACTTTGTTTTTGCCATACCCGATTATCAAAATATTACCAGATCATCCCCATATGACTTTTAATTTTTTATCAAAATTTGAAGTCAATCGGGTTAGTTTTTATGTTATTCCGCGAACTGACAGACAGACCAACAGACGGGCCGACGGAATTGATGAAACAAATTTTTTGGTATCTAGGAACGCTAAAACGTGAAGATATGTAAAACCTGAGAGGGTGATTTTTTTCACGATTACAAACATTTTATTTGGCCGCCATTTTGTTTCGCCATCTTGAACTAGTACCACTATTTTACTAATTGACCCCTATACCGCAATTACTTATGACACACAGTTTGAAATCAAACCAGTTTTCTCAGGAGAAATTTTTAAATATTTTAGCCCGCCATTTTGTTCCCCCATCTTGGATTCGTACCAAAATATTACCAGTTGATTCCAATATAATACCTGATGTTTTTGTAAATTTTGAGATGAATTGGATGAGTAGTTTTGTAATAATAATTTTTTTACATTTCACTAAGCCGCCATTTTGTTTCGCCATATTGGATTTTTATCCCCATATGACCCTTAATTTCTGACCAAAATTTGAATTCAATCAAGTAAGTAGTTTTTAAGCTATGCCGCGAACTGACAGAACGACAAACAGACAAAAAGGCCGACAGACGGACCGACGGAGTTGATAAAATATATTTTTTGGCATATAGTGACACTAAAACGTAAAGATGTGTAGAAATGAGAGGGTGACTTTTTCTCCATTACAAACATTTTATTTAGCCGCCATTTTGTTCGGTCATCTTGAATTAGTACCACTATTTTAATAGTTCATCCCTACACCTCAATTAGTTATGGCACTCAATTTGAAATCAAGCCATTAAGCAGTTTTTGAGGCTGAATTTTTAAATATTTTATTAAACCGCCATTCTGTTCCGCCATCTTGGATTCGTACCAAAATGTTACCAGTTGATTCCAAGATAATACTTGATGTTTTTGCAAAATTTGAAATAAATTGGATGAGTAGTTTTTTAATAATAATTTTTTTAACTCTTCACTAAGCAACCATTTTGGATTTTTACCAAAATGTTACCAGGTCATCCTCCTATGACCCTTAATTTTTGAAGAAAATATATATATATATATATATATATATATATATATATATATATATATATATATATATATATATATATATATATATAATATATATATATATATATATATATATATATATATATATATATATGTATATGTATGTATATATGTATATATATATATATATTATATATATATATATATATATATATATATATATATATAAATAATATTATTTCGATATTTTTAACACAAACTAAAATTAACGAAGTTTTTGTTTAAGTAGTTTCAGAAATAATTTTCCCGGTAAATGGTTCTTTCGTCAAATTGTCGTCCGTCCAGTTTATTCCTCCAAATTGTCGTAGACCGGCTGTACCATAGTCCAGTATAGTGTAAGTTGTATGTTTTATATTTATCAGTAAGTAAGTATACTTTGATACAAATACCGCAGGAAAACAATTAAAAATACCTAAAGCCGAATTTAAAAACACATTTTCTCTATAACACGAAGAAATGCATTGCCCAATGATAAAGTTAATTTAAAAAACTTCTGTTGTGCCTAATGACATTAAAAAAATGCTAGACTCTCAAGCTTTAAGTTTAACTTGCCCTTTTTAATATCAAAATATTATATAATGCTTATTGCCTCACACTAAATGTTATTTACTCGTGTGTCTGCTTGAATAATTATGTTACTTACCTCGTTATTGACGAATCAGGTTGAGTGTGAATAAAAATACATTTCTTTTCTTCGCAGAAGTTTCTTTATTGGAAGCCGTGACATAACACATTTTATTTTGAACCCCTAACAATTTGAAATTGATTTGAATTGAAAAGTTTCTAGTGTATTCTGTCAGCTTAATTTTAGCTCTATAGTAAATTTTATTTGGAAGTATATTATTATTACTATTATTTTCATAAAGAAATCATAGATATAGGGTGTATTTTAATTGATGGCCGAAAACGAAGGACGTAATTTTTTGATTTATTTTAGGACTAAAAGTTTAGATAAACATGTGTTCAAAAGGCCCTAGTTTTTGAGATACACGGTGTTTATTTAAGTTTAACACCCTATATCTCAAAAACAAAAGCCTTTCAAAAATATAACATATAATTTTAAATGTGTGTTAAAGCCCTAGCATTTTGATAACTAACTTCTAACCGGTTCAAAATATCGGATTAAAGTAAGAAACCTAGAAGTTAGAAAACAAAATGAGGAGTCGGATTTTGTAAATAAAAACAGACAGTAACATCGCAGTAAAAATTTTGGATGGGGGGTTAAAAGGGATCCCGACTTTGAAAAAGTAACACCCATTAGATTTTTGTATTATAGCTAATTCATAGACACTGCTTACAGGATACTCTGTCTATATATATATATATATATATATATATATATATATATATATATATATATATATATATATATATATATATATATATATATATATATATATATATATACATATATATATATATATATATATATATATATATATATATATATATATATATATATATATATATATATATATATATATATATATATATATATATATATATATGTATGTATGTGAGGTGTATGAAAGCGCATTTTTATTGATTTTAGTATATATATATATATATATATATATATATATATATATATATATATATATGTATGTATGTATATACTGTCTTTTTATTTTTAAACATTTTGCGTTGGGCACCATTTGGTTCCATCATATTGGATTCCTTCTAATATTTTATCATTTTCTACCTATGCCACACTTGATTTTTGGTCATAATTTAAAATAAATTCAATAAGTATTCTTTAATTGACACACACCGCTATTTTGTTACCTCATGTTGAATTCGTCTCAGCTTGTCCCAATATCACATTGGATTTTTACTAATCCAAGTCTTCCCCATATGACCCTTAATATTTGACCAAAATTTCAATCGAGTAAAGTTAACAACTCGAAACACGAGAAATTGTTAAAGAATCAATTTTATTTCATAAGCGTACAAAGAAAACTGACTACAAAATTCATTTAAGTTATATTTGTAAGTTCAGTAATGCCTATGTTGCATCAGAACGAGAAGATAAAAGTCTAAGAAGGGCACGTGCATAAATGCAGAATTGCATTTCTCACGGGAACGTAACTCCTCACCTCTTAGTTGAAAGCATGTTTTTTAAAGACGTGTTTTCAAAAAATACCAAAAAATTTTATAGATTATTAATAGTTTAGAAAATTCTATTATTTTCTTCAATATCTGAAGTATCAGAGTTTGCATTTAATTGTTCCTTCTTAGACTTTTTTACAAGTTTTTTGTATATGAAAAATATAATAATTGTTGAAATGAGTATGTAAAGTAAAATTGTCCAAAACTGGTCTTCTTTATATAAATCGTTGTGGTCCTTTCTTTTAGGGTTTTCTTCTGGTTTTCCAATTTGGGTTCGATTTTTTAGTAGTTTTTAGGTTTACGTAGTTTAAGTCCATATTAGGAAGGCTGTAGAATGAATTTCGGTTTTCCTTAATTAGGCTTAGATTAAGGTTAGGTAGATTAATTCCATTAAATGTTAATTGGCTTGATTTATATGTTTCAAGCCTAATTGACTTTATCCGTACTTTACATCCTGAGGATGACTCAAGAAGATAGGAACCATATAGGGGTATGTTATCTTATTTTTGACAATTTACAATGGCAATTACTTGTATTGGTACTGTTATCAGCCATTTGTCGTCGATTACTTTTGTTGTCTGGATCTCGTGCAGTTGGTTTCAAACGGATGGCAAAACGTAATATTTGGGTGATTTTAATAAGTTGAACAGCGCAGGAGGGGCGCCTTCGACCAACGTGGTGTGGGCTTCTGTACACAAATATTTCTGTGGTTGGATTTCGTGACATATTTGGACCATGAGGGCATGTTTTGTATTGCCTAATGCGAGGTAGGGTTTATAAGGAATATTTACCAGAAATGATTGATTATTGGGAATT
Source organism: Kuschelorhynchus macadamiae (assembly GCA_030620095.1). Lineage (NCBI taxonomy): Eukaryota > Metazoa > Arthropoda > Insecta > Coleoptera > Curculionidae > Kuschelorhynchus > Kuschelorhynchus macadamiae. The sequence goes on along the minus strand of JAUTXW010001117.1, from coordinate 41,118 downwards.
GGTAAAGGAAATAACCTAAAATACTGATATATCTCCGATTCCACAATAGGAAGTTCAAATATAAATACAATATTAAAGTTTTTTAAGAAACTTTTAATTTGTATAATTTTTTCGAAATTAAGTATATTTTTATAAATTACTTCTAAAGGGAGTTTATCTGAGCTTAAACGATTGTGTAAATTACTTATTTCTATAAATCGTTTATTTGGGTCTACTATTGAATTATAAAGTACATTAGTTTTTGCAAAAGTGATACCTATTTCGATTTTATTCAGAATATGGCAGATTGATTGATAAATTGTTGTTATTTGATTAATTATTGTATATATTAAATAAAATTCGTGATTGCTTATCTGTTTCATTTGAACTTTATTAATTATATTTTCTATATATGCGTGATATTAGATATAATTGTTTTAAATTTATTAATAGTAGATTCTAAAAGTTTAATTTGATTGATAGCGTCAATTTTTAATGTATTTTGGTTTTCTTGTAATCTCGTGATTTTAGCATCAATTTGCACTGAGTCATTTTGCTCGGAAGTTTCCGGTTATACTTTTTATGAATGAACCTAAGGGGTTAAAAAAACCTCTTTTACTACGATAGTTTTCTTGAATTGAAATATAAATATATATATATATATATATATATATATATATATATATATATATATATATATATATATATATATATATTGATTTTGCTTGTTTTCGAATATTTTGAAATTGGTTAATTAAAGGGGTTAGGTTAATATTTTGAACGAATCTCCAGTGATTGGCTTTAACTTCAGCAGTTCCTATTCTGAATAGTAGTATTCCTGGGTGTTTATTTAAATCGTGGAATTTTACGTTGCCGCCGACGATGGTCCAGCATCTGGAACAAGGGGTATTATTTTAGTTTCGTTAACGTCTATAATTTCTTTGTATTTATTTTTGGGATTTTCTATTTTATTGTTTTTTAGAATAGCCGTTAATATGAATGGACCTAAATATCTCTTTTTAATTTTTCCAGATCGATTATCTGATTTTTCGTAAATTTGTGTGCCTATTATTAAATAAGTCGGAGTTTTATCCATTTTTGCCCTATCTATGGTTTTTTGTTTTAGTTCTCGTGATTCTTTTGTAATTTTGTCGTACAAAATGTGTGTGTTATTTTTATGATTATTGACATACTCGGTATATACATGAGCGGGTATTAAATCCATAGAATTTCTAGAGTCTGTGTGTCCGAAGACAAGTTCGTATGGGGTAAAATTCGTACTAGAATGAATCGTGTTATTATAGGCAATAATTGCGTAGGGCATAAGTTTGGTAATTTCTACACTGGATCTGATTCTCGAAGTAATCGAATGTGTTCGTATGTGGAATGTAGTCTTTCTACTGGGGAATTTGATTCATGGTGATAAGGGGTAGTGAAGAGTATTTCAATATTATGTGTATTTAATAAACCTTTAACGACTTCGTTCTGAAATTCAGATATGTTGTCTGAAACTATTTGTTTTGGGATACGTAAAAGGAAAAGAAATTAATTAACTGTTCAGAGCACGACACTGCGTTTCCAGTATAAGGCAAGGCTTGTGCATATTTGGAGAATTTATCTATATTAGTTAGGAATTTTTATTTACCAATATGAACAATTTCGAAAGATTTGCTTGTCGTTTCGGTTAATATCAAAGGCTGATCTGGTGGTTTTCGACTATATTTCGATCTTTGACAGATTTCACAGGTATTGATATATTTTGTTACATCTGCCTAAAGTGATTTCCAGTAATAATTTGCTTTTAAATATTTGTGTGTTACAAGTTTCTTCCATTCCCCTATGATTTCTTTTGCCTTCATGACGATATTTAATTAGCAATTCTCGTTCTTCAAGTTGAGCATTATTTATTAATTTTGAGCATTTAAATTTTTAAAATGGTTATTTATTGTTTCTTGAAAGCAGGGTCTCAGTTCTTTGGAAAATAAATAAATATATATTTTTATTTGTAAAATATTCTTTCAAAAAGTTAGTAATTACTGTAATATTTGTGGGCTGTTTTGCGTGAATAATTTGAAGTCCTTCGAAATTTTGGTTTTAATATATTTGTCATAAGGTGCTTTTATATAAAAAGTCGATGGGCTTTATTATTAATAATTTCATCTAATATAGTTATATTGGAATGATTTTTGTAAGCATTTGTACTATGTATTGTTTTCGTTAAAGGTGGTTTTATCGGAATATTAGAGTTGGTTGGTTGTGTTATAGGTAGATTTATTAGAATGTCAAAAATAGTTTTAGTTTTGGGTGTTTTCAGGCTCGTGTTCTAGTCTTCCTATTGTTTGTGACACTGCTTCGGAGTCAAGGATATCTGAGTTAAATTGGTCGATTAGGAATTGCGTTACGTCGGTGTTTATATCGCCAATTCTGATTCGATTGCGTTTAATTGAATTCGGCTAAGGGCGTTAGCGTCATTTTTTTTTTCTTTTTTGTAGATTATTTCGTAATCGTTCTCTTCAAGTTTTAGCCTCCAACGTACTAATTTCGAATTTGATTCTTTGAGGTTAAATAACCACACTAATGGGGGATGGTCAGTATATATTTTAAATTTTTTGCTATAAAGGTAAGGTCTAAAATATTTACATGCCCAAACGATTCTTAAAAGTTCCTTTTCAATCGTTGAATATTTTTGTTCCCTTTCATTTACAGTGCGCGAAGCGAATGCTACAGGGTTGACATTTGGTGGGTTGCCTTGAGAGAGAACAGCACCTAGGGCTACATTTGAGGCGTCTGTTGTAAGGACAAAGGATTTATCAAAATCAGGATATTTTAGTATTGGAGCATTTATAAGCAATTCTTTTAAATGATTAGAGGATTGAATAAAGGCTGGTTAGTGTTCAACTTTCGCTCCTTTTTTGAGACATAGTGTAAAAGGTTTTGTAATTTTTGCGAAATCTTTGATGAATTTACGACAATATCCGGCTGGTCCTAAAAATGACTTAAATGTCTTTTCGGGTTTTTGGTATCGGAAAATTTTTAACTGCGGTGACTTTATCAGGGTTAGGTTTCACACCTTCCCTTGTAATTTAGTGACCAAAATAAGCAAGTTCTTTGTATAAAAATTCTGATTTGTCTAGCTATACTTTTAAACTGGATTCTCTAAGTCTATCAAAACGGATTTTAATCTATCGATGTGCTCTTGAAGTGACGTAGAGGAGATTATTATGTCATCAAGATATACAAAACAAATTTCATTTTGAAGTCCCCGAAGGATGTTATTCATGACTCGCTGAAATGTAGGGGGCGCATTTTTTAAGCCAAAAGGCATGCGTCTAAATTCATAATGACCTATATCGGTTGAGAAAGCTGTTTTAGGTATATCATTCGGTTCCATTTCTATTTGATGAAATCCGGTTACGAGATCCAATGTGCTGAAATATTAAGAATTTACGAGTTTATCGAGAATATCTGATCTATTTGGCAAAGAAAATTTATCATCCATACTGCGCTTATTGATTTTACGGAAATCGCAAACGATACGCCGTTTTCGTTTACCGGACGCGTCCATCTTTTTTCAGACAATCCAAATTGGACTACTCCACGGTGACGTTGAGTGTTGAATGATACCGTTTTCTAACATTTTGCTAATTTGGGTTTTAACCCCTTTTTTATAAATTTCGGGATATCGATAAGTTTTTGTATATATGGGTGTGTCATCGGTTTAGTTTATTTTATGTTTAATTTGATTAGTAAACGTAAGCGGGTTACCCTTACAATAAAATATGTCACGATATTCGTAACATAAGTTTCTAATAGGTTTATATTCTTACTGATTACAAAGTTGTTTTCTACTTCATTTATGGTTTCGATATCTACGGGATTAAATATTTTTATTGTGACTGGGTTTTCAGGACTATTCCTAATTATAATAGTTGCGAAAGCGTCAATGACTTGTACTAAAGCTTCTGGAATCTCTGCGCATCCCAAATCTGTATATTTTAAAAAACCTAAACCATTTAATTGATTTACAGGCAATTTAATTTTTTGACATGTGCGCGGGGAATTATTAATTCGATAGTTTAAAAATTATGTAAGTTTGATATATTGTTTTGATAATATAAAGGCAATGTTACAAATTAAGTATCTAAAGAACAATGTTTTAAATTTATATTCGCTCCGATATGTGTTAGAAAATCAATTCCTAAAAGTCCGTCAAATTTAGGTGAAAAATCAAAAAGATAAAATTTATGATTACCTGTATATTTAAAAGAAGGAAATATTGGTATATTAGTTACCTCAGTGTGAATGGACGTAGCGTGGGCTGTCCTTACTGAGAAAGGTTCCGAAAAAATAAAATTTGAATAAATTTTGTATGCTAAATTAGGCTTTATAAAACTTTTGCCACTACCGGTATCAATTAAAAATTTTGCTTTGAGTTCGGGTATGAAAATTACTGGTAAATCTGAATTTGTTTAATTATTTAAAAGTATTATGTTTGGTTGTTAGAAATTTGGTTCTCCTGAAAATTTTCTTCATTAAAATCAATTTGATTTTCGTAAGGGTTATTTTCTAGACAGTAAAATTCAGTATTTGAGTCATTATACGAATATTGCGAATTATCGGTGAATTCTGGATAATAATATTGAAATTCAACATTATTAGTTCGAAAATTTTCATTTTGGTCATTATCGGTATTTATCGGTTCGACTGATTGATTATATAACAATATTACGTTGTAAAGATTGTGGTTGTTGGTTTCTTCTAAGGATTGTGTTCCCTGAAGAAGTATCCATCGGCTCAGGCTTTTGTTGGCGTGATATTCTGGAAGAAGTTGGGCGCTGATTTAGGGGGTTAAAAGACGGTCTGGGGGTAAAAGTGTTTCTTTGCATAAAATGTTGATTTGAGAAATTCGATTGTCTAAAATTATGTGTGGGTTGCCTAAATTGTCCAAAGACCATAAATTGATTATTTCCATTATTGAAATTTGGGATTGGTTCTCTATAAGAAGGAATAACATTTGAAAATTGCTGAAAGGGGTAATTCGAAAATATTGGTCTCATATTAACATGATAATGTGCTTATGTAGGCAAATTTATTTTTGGTTTTTGTGAATTAAAGTTTGGGTTTTTTGGTAATGTGTTATTACAGTTTTTATAATATATATTTTTTTTTCTTCCAAGGCACAGCTCATTGCTTCTTCTAGAGTAACTGGATTTTTTAGTCGAACCACAAGTTGTATATGGTAGTTTAGACCGTTTATGAAAGTTTCTAATGCTAAATTTCTGTATTCAGTAATTTTTAAAAGTTTTAAAGCTTGCGTTTCATTATTTAAATGTACTTTGGAAAATAACAAACTGCAAGCGTCTTGCAAACGCAGGCCAAATTGTTGCGGTGTTTCATTTTTTTCCGGTTTAAATGTTATTATATCTTGAATAATACAATCAATCGATCTAGATCCGAAAAAGTGGAAGTTATTGCGGCTTTTACTGCGGGTCATGTATTTAATTCTATTCGAGAACAAATAATATCGGCTGCTCTACCTACATGTTTACTTAAAATAGTATCGTGTAAACAGACATTTATAGGTGTATTATTATCAGTTTTATTTCTATGATTATTATAAAAACTATCACAAGCATTAATAAATATATTTATTTGTTTTGGATTCCCGTCAAATAAGGGAATATTGTCTGCTTGATATCTGACTAATTGTAAATTAGTTCAGTAGTCATTATTTCACTTAATTGAATTAAATTAGAAAAACGTGGTAGATTTCCTTCACAATTTAAGTTTCCAAAAGCTGATATTAAATCTTCCAGTTTGCAGAATTGCAAGAGACGTAAATATCAATATTTAAGATAGGGTAAAAATAAAATAAAATTGAAAGGAAGCACTTACAGCAATGTACTGAAGATAATTCCAATTTTCATTCTTAAACTAGGGTCCAATAGGAGAGACAATGTGTTCATTTCCCTGGTTAGCTGCTATGAGGGTGGGACGACGTGTGTTCCCAAACTCGCACCAATAGGACGCTGGACCATGCTGTTCCAAATCCCTGGTCAATTTTTGAGTTTCTCGGTACACCCTGAAGATTTTTGATTGTTCGATTTTGCCACAGATCGTTGAAATGAAACCAGAGATTACGCACAATGCGCTACTGTTGACAAATCCTACCGACTGCGCCAGTTAACAACTCGAAACACGAGAAATTGTTTTTAAAAAATCAATTTTATTTCATAAGCTTACAAAGAGAACTGACTACAAAATGCATTTAAGTTATATTTATAAGTTCAGTAATGCTTATGTTGCATGAAAACGAAAAGATAAAAGTCTAAGAATTGTAAGTGCATAAATGCAGAATTGCATATCTCACGGGAACGTAACTGTAAGTTATTTTTTAGCTATGCCGCGAACGTGTTTCCCGGCATCTAGGGACCGTGAAACGACAATCTGAAAATATCTCGGAGAAAATTTTTTCACGATTACCCTTTTACGAGGGAAGTAGAAATTAAAAAAATATATAATTTTGACACCCTATATCTCAAAAGCGGACACATATTTATACAAACTTTTAATCCCAAACTAATGCAAAAAAATTACGTCGTTTATTTTTAGCCATCAATTAAAAAACACCCTGTGTAATCAAGCAGTGGCAATATTCACTGGTCAGCCCTCCCTAGTCGCGGAAATCAGTAATATTAAGGAAGATCTCCTGCAAAGTAGTTATGCAGAAAAGTGTATTGTTAACACAACTTCAAAATGTCAAGAGAAGAACAATGTATGCCAAATTGAAGACCCGTCAACAAAATCTCTTGTAATAATTCCGTATGTTAGAGGAATTTCAGAAAAACAAAACAAGTAAAATCAAAACTTCCAAATCCAATTAGAGATGGGGTAGATCTGTATTTATGAAATCTCTTTCAAGTGCAGTGAATCCTATATATGTGAAATAAGGCTATTTTTTTATATAAGAATTTCTAAACACCGAAAACTTATGCAGATGCGAGAGACATCAAGATCGGGTATTGCCGAGCACGCTTGGTTTAAACAGTCTAAGCATAAAGAAAATATAAATTCCAAGAAGCTGTATTTATTGAATGTAACAAGAGAATTTTCAGCAAACCGAGTATTGAAATACCTAATGTTTGGCGACCTTTAGCCGTACTGACTCTCTTAAGCTACGGACTAGTAGGCGGGGCTACAGCCATCATTACACACAGGTAGTATATAGGCACGTTGTCTTAAGATTAGCTTTTTGTGTGCGTTTGATAACGATTAAATATACTGCACTAGTCGAAACATTGTAAAGAGATCAACAATAAAGACAATGCCAGTCCGACGTTATTTTCATAATCATACTTTATCTACCACTTTTAAAGAATTCTACAGGGTTTTAAGAAAATTAGGTATTCAGACAAACTTAAAAGGAATAAATATTTGCTTCATTTTGAAACAAAAAAGTTCACAAAATATTGGTCTCAACGTTTTCGTGATTCAAAGTAATGAAATTTATTGTTAATAAATGGATTTTTTTTTAAAGAGAAGAATTTTTAAAGATTCGAAATAAAGGTAAATAAAGTAATTTAAATCATGAAATTAACCTGCTTAACCAACTAATGTCTGGTTTCTGAAATGCAGATATCTATTCAATAAGACTATCGAGCCTATAATATAATAAACTATGCATAACAGTCAAATTGGGTTTCTTAACCATTAGATAAAATACATCTCTTTCATAAGTTGGCGCATACAAATGGACAGACATCCAACAAATATCATCCTACGGACGCAAGCGTATGAAAACGCGTTCGGTCGATTCATATTTTAAACGATTCTAATTCTAACCTAACAATCATTTTACTATTAAATTTTCGAGTATTTGTTAATAAAAGTTACAGTGCATAAAATGGAAAATTCTAGTTCATCTCCAGAAAAGTTAGGTATAGTTAGACATATAGAACGGCAAAAAAGTTACCGCGAAAGAGAATGCTAAATATGGTCATGCAGGTTTGAGGCAGATTTTGTTTAACAAAAGAAAGTTTACAGTTTTTGACAGAACTAGTAGGAGACAATATACAAACCGTAATGGAAATAATTCATTGTTAATAACATTTCGTTTTTGTGCAACAGAATTTTGTTTTTATTAACTTCAGTGGCGTGCCGAGTTTTTAGCAAGACTTTCCTTAGGCCTCCCTACATAACATAAAATAAAAAATAACTCTAGTGAAAAAAAGAAATAAAAAAAGGAATGAACGATATACATTCTGAGATTAATTAATAGGTATAGATAAGCTAATAAACACAAACTAAAAATTAACTAAATATTAAAAAATAATAACTATACTCTGGTTCAGGCAAAACTAAAAAATAATAAAAAACAAACGATACAAGAACCGTTTTCTTTGGGGGGTAGACTAGAATTTTTTATTTTTGTATCGACTAGATAAATACTTATCAACTAGTTCGTCAATATTTACTTCTCTAGCCCTTTCGTGCTCTATTCAGATAAGAGCTAGAGAGCTAGGCCGAGTCATGGTCGACCTAAGGACATTTTTAATTAATTTCAACTTTGAAAATAATCTTTCCGAATGAGCTGAGGTTACAGGAAGGACAAGAAATTGGAAAGCAGAACACAGTTCTGGTCTACTACTTAACAATAATTAATTTTTTTCGAAAATATAGTTTGCGAATTCTCGACTTTTATTAAGGTTTTTAATGTTGTTGTACAATAATGATTTTATCTGAAAACTATGGAAAAAAATGTTTAATTTGGGGGCCCCCTAGTAGTATTTTTTAATTACTCGCTAATATTCTAGCTTATGTGGGCTTTGACTTTCTATTTTAGTGTGTAAAAAATTATATGGACGTGTTTAAGTTTTTCCCGAAAATCCGCTATTTGTGCTTAGGTTAGGAAGTAGTTATAGAGATGACACTTGCACGTGCTGTTTGAGCTTCATCTTGCTATTTTATCGTGCGAAAAAATATGGATAGATATAATTTTTTTTAGAAAGCTTGCAATTTCTATTCTAAAAAACGCCCTCTAGTGGTAAGTTACCAAATCACAAACTCAAAAACTAAGGTAACGTTGGATCTCTAAGGTTTGCTTTTTTCAGCGCTACCAAAATTATTGTAATTAGCTGAGCCGGTTTCAAGTCATAGACATTTGTTTGGAACAAGATATCGAGATACGGTTTACGGTGCTTAATTAGGCTTCATTTTGCTATTTTTTCATGTAAAAAAAACCATATCGATACATTAATTTTTTTTTAGAAATGTTGTAATTTCTTTTATATTATCAAAGAACGCCCTGTAATGGCAAGATCCCAAATTAAAAACACAATTAGTTAGATCCGTGGAGCCGTTTTTCATCTATAGAGATTTATTTGGAAAAACATTTACTATTCTTTTTTCAGAGATAGAAGAAAAAGTTAATAAGAAAAAACACTTGGTCTTATCTCAGTTTTAAATTGCATACATTTTTGTGTTATCTTAATACGGCGACATTTCGAAAAACACTGCTTGTTTTAATTAAGGATAGTAATTACGTCCCCTAGCGGTCATCTTAGAAACTCAAACATTATGTCCAAAATTTTCTCGTGACCACTTTGGTTATATGCACTCGTTCTCAACTTCTAAAAAAATTTGACTACATCGATAAAACTACTTATTTGCTTAGCATTACGCATAATTTAGACTAGACGTAATTTTTTTGACAATTGTATATATAAATAATAGACAGAATATCTACAAGAGTTAGGATTTTCTAAATACATGTAGTAGCTTAGGAATAAGGGATGTATCTTGGAATGTATCCCAACAAATAACATCATGCATGCTGATGCTGATACAATGCACAATGCACTAGATTTCCAATTTTTTAACCACTGCTTGAACAATAGACTATGTTTTACATTATTATTTTTTTATGTCAGCAGCGACCAATTGTCTTTTGTGTTATAAATTCAAATACTTGAACCCCAAGAAGAGATTTAAAAATACCTAAAACAAAATTTAAAAACACACATTCTTTATGGAGGCAGAGAAATGCCTTGCCAAATGAAGTTTGTTGAACTAGTAATATTCTAGGAAATTTCCAAAAGTCTCTCAAGCTCTAATAATAATAAAATGTCGTATAATGCTTGTTACTTCACATTAAATTCTATTTGCGTGTCTGCTTGAATAATTATGTTACTTACCTCGTTATTGAGGAATAAGTTTGAGTGTGAATAAGAATTCGTTTCTTTTCTTCGCAGAAGTTTCTTTATTGAAAGCTGCGACACAATACATTTTATTTTGAACCGTTAACAATTTGAAATTGGAAATAGCGACTACGCATTTATACAAAACTTTCTAGTGTATAATGTTGGCTTCCTTTTAGCTTCCTTAGAAAATATTCTTCTCGGATTCCTTTTCAAGACTTTTGATATTTATTATGTCATCCAAAAGCTAACACTTTATCACTTTCGGTAAACAATTTTAAAAAGGTATTTGAGACGTGGAATAAAAGTGCCGTAAGAGGAAAATATATATTTTGACGTCGCGCAAAGTTTATTCCGCACAAGAAGTTATTTTAAGATAATGTTCACAGTTCTATAGACTTGAAAAAGTTTAAGAGGTCATGTCATGTTCGACTTGAACGTATTAACGTTGCCAATTTGAACTCGAGACGTCAGGAAATTAATATGTTGCAGAAAGTTGCTGAAAGATCTATGCTCAGAGAGATATTACAACGAGCTTCAAAAAAAAAACTTTAAAAAATATTTTTACCATTTTATATATGACGTGTGTCTTAGATACCCTAATCCACTGAAAAATTAAAAATTTTAAATTCGAAAGGTACCACACACATATACAAAATATAAAACATATCAATATAGGTCTTCACAAAACAAAGTTTTTAACTGAACTCTATTTTTTTTTCACTTTTGTAAAAATATTTTCCTTTTAGTCCTGAGGATGACAAAGAACATGTAACTGTCTACTGTCACCGTCATTTGATGAATTATTCAATACTTATTTATTGTATATAAACCGCTGCCCAGACGAACTTGTTCGTGCAAATCTTCATGTTTCAATAATTTCAATAAGAATTAAGATATTGAATTGGGGGTTTCGACATTATCTAGATCTAGGTATAGAGTGTGTGAGACTAGAATTCGTAAATGTAGGTTTCTATCATAAATCTGTTATACAGAGTATCAGGTAAGCCTCAATCTTTTTCTCTTTTTTTTAAACAAATTAATAACTGTTACAAAAAGAGGTATTTTAATGTTCTTTTCTAGCCAAGATAATCTGCGCCTTAATATCAAAAAAAAAATATTTCAGCGATTTTTAAAATTTGTTTCCGTTCTTAATATACATATTTCAATTGTTTTCATTGTATAACATTTATCGTTTAAGAAAATTTTAAGGAAATGAGACGGTCTTATATAACCCTCTGTTGATGTAGAACTCTGCACAGACTATAAATTATATGTAGAGGTAGGCAGTGCCGAAAATCTTAAGTCATTGTCTTAATTCTTATTGCAAACACTGAAACTTAAAATTTGTCCAAAAATTTGCATGTATCAGTCCTCCATAAGTTTATACAAAAAATACATCCTAAAATTTATCACGAAATTGTTTTGAAAAATATCATTACATATCTGAATGAGCGAAATAGGTAGGACTTCCTAGAGAATTGAAGTTTGCTCTTTTTCCAATTACATTCAATGGAACTCCACCCTGCAGGAGAACTAAAACAATTGAATATTCGACAATGTAATAGAGCGTTGTGGATATTAATTTCCCCAGATAATTTAGTGCATGGTGCTGGGTAGAATTTTAAATTAAAAGAATTTAGAAATATGCAAAAAGTATACAAAAAACACACAAATGTATTAGTACGTTTTTGTGTGAATTTCTATTATTGGTCCAGATATCTATCCTCAAAGCAGGCTGAGTATATATATGTATTCTCATGAATCATTACATTTTGGTAAAAAGTTGTTTATCGTCCATCATGCGCCTAAGGGTAAATTTATCGGCATTTTCCTATATAATGCCGAATGAAATCTGCAATTTTTATGCTGTAGTTCCAATTTCCTTGAAATAAAATGCCGACAACTCCTTCAATTTGATATTTTTCGATACTTGTACTCCCTGGGTAACATCCAAAGTTAATTTTTTACCACTCAGCTCGCTTACTGTGTTAAGAGCAATAAAATGTTTCGGATGAAATTTGTAATTAAGGTCTATGCCTGATTTCCCGTGATGATACTACATAATTGCTAGGCGAATTTTTGCTGCAATAAACTAGACCTTGCTGCGTAATAAAATGGCGCCCCTTGATACACTTTAACAAGTATAGAGAATGGGATGATGTAAAATAAGTAGCATTTGTAAATTGTATTGGAAACGGGATGCGAAATTATTAAGGGGACCACAGCACAATGCAAACGTGCACTGTACTTAGGACTAGGTGACTGCAGTCTGTAAACATCAACGAAATATATTCAGACATACCACAAAAGCCTCAGGTTCAGTTTAACGTACTGCTACCTTGTATCATGATCGCTTTAATAACTTCTCACCCTCAACGGGGTGTCGCTGTTGAGTCATGTTCTAATACGGTTTAGCATTTTCCAGGCCTTCTGCTAAAGGCACAGTTGGGTGAATCCCCTTTTAGTGGCTAAAATAATTGAAAGGAGATTGGTCCAGCGCTGTGCTCAGAAATTGTTGTTTCGATTTCAATCTGCTTGTGCGGAACTTACTCGACGGCTCTTCTGCGTGATTCATGGTTTATGAAACCTGCAACTTTATAAAGGTTTTCTATTGGGTTAGGTTTCATGCACTCTTTATCTATTCTGCATGTTTTATTCAGACTGATGTTGACCTTTTTTGTCTGAGCACATCTGGACCAGACTGAGTATGCATATTCTGCGGTTAAGAAACACAGAGCTAGACCAAAGGTTCTGACTACAGTTGATTTTGCGTCCCATTTGCTATTACGATCAGAAACATTATCAAATTTTGTTTTTCGTATTTATTAACTTATTTTAATTTATTTATTTGACTGCCTTAAAATACAGAGTTTCTAATAGCTAGTTAAAAATGTACAAAATGTTATAAGAAATTATTCCAAATACATCAAAAATTCAAAACGATAAGAAAAGCAATAAAAGCGTCGTATACACAGGAATAGACAAATAATGCAAAACAGTAAAACACAATTACGATAAAAATATATGCAAAAAATAAAAACCCACTACCTATCAAGTGGAGTCAGACCTTCATCGAAGGAATCGTCAAAATGTATTTCTCAACAGTATAGAACGGGTTATTTCAAATAAACGAATTAAACTTTGATTGAAACATGCCATTTCTGAGGTCCCTTACTTCCCGTGGCAGAACACTGTATAAACGAATGTACAATTATTTGTTCGGGAAACGCTTATTATAAGCACCTTTAAAATACTTGGCATATTTAATCTAATTACATGCATGCATACGATACATCAAAAACCAGTTTAAATAAACTTATAACCCCGTCGAAAATGCTATCTTTGCTTCGTAAGTATTAAAAGTATTCTTAATATTACAGCCAAATAAGCGTTAATTTTCGCATACCTTAAACCAGTCTATATTTATTTCATGTAGTTTATAGATCGGCAGTCGTTAATTCTAAGAAGAAACCCTGTATCCTAAAAATATTGCATTCGGATAACCTATGTAAAGCTCTAAGAGTAATACATTAAATAAACCGTCTCTTTATTTGCTTTTCTTAGAAAACAGCCATATGAAAATCAAACATTAAGTTTTCTTATCCTACAAATAAAGAAATCGTCACTCCCGCAATGTTCCACCACTTTTATCGTGAAGGCCACAATTTTATTTGCATCCTTTTTCCTTTTTAGTCCACATAACCCCCATTTCACTTAGATAATAGTAAATCATGGACAAGGTGCCATTGATTCAGAAGGGAGAGGGAAACCACCCGCCGAAAAGAGTAGCTTTTTAACATTAGACTACAATGAACTGTAGAAAGACTTGGACCATATTGTGTCCTGTATCCATTTGTGATCTATTTTAGGCAGCGAAACTGCTTAATTTCTTATTCAATGTTAATCAGTCAACTATGATTTGTTTAAGATATCGCTAGACTTCTCATGCTTTCGCTTCCCATGTGTTCGATCTATTAGACCTCGGAATCGCTTTACATTTTTACTCGTTTACTCTTCTATTCTTCTTTAAATTAATTGATGTGTCTAGCCAAAATTCATATGCAGTGAAGGTTCAGTAAAAGGCACAAGTTATTACCTTCCTTTGTAAGTCTAAGGCACGTAATATTTTTTGGCTGTGTTATATATACTGTACAGTTGAGTAAATCTGTGAATTAACTTTTTTCTTTCTACCTACAGAGGTCAAACGTATTTTAATGTATCCCAGTAGGCGTGTTTTAAGTCTTCAAAAGCGAAAGTTAATTCTCGAGAGATGCGATTTGTTAAGTACTGTTGAAGAAGATAAATTAGAGTAAAAACACAGTGTGGTGTTCATCTGTAAATAAAAGAAAAGCAAGATAGCAGGACTAAACGTAAGATCGTTTTAATTATTAATTATCAGTGAAAACATCTCGTATTTATTTGTTAATTGTGTATACATTGTTCTTTTTTAGCATAGCATAAGTTAATTATATGAATCAGTGCATAAATGTTATAAATTTAAGATCTTTTATTGTACTCTCAACTTTGATATTTGTATACAAAGTTAATATATTTAAATTTGTTTGTTTCAATGCTTATTACATTTTATTAAATAAACTTGACAGTTAAAATAAAAATAAACAATGAAAAAATTTACAGAGCAAAATGAATTTGTTTTCTCCCGTTATGAGCTTTATTTGCGATTAAACATTCCTCTATGGCACAGTATTCTTATGCGAGCTGACCTCAAATTGGTTTCAACAAGGGATTTGGAGATCGCGTTTGGTAATTATCTTTAAGATTATGTAGTCGACATTTATGCTTCCTTCCGTGAATCTCCAGGACCTGATACAATATAGTTAAACACGAAAAACCAAAATATTTAGACAGAGGTTTTTAAAGAGTAATGTCCTATTGGTTCTAATACCACAAAGAGTTCTTACTGCTCGCTTATAAATACCAAAAGAAGCACTACGAATGGCATCTGGAGAAAATCTTTTGTAAGTTGCTCCAACAAAAAAACCAGAGTCAATAACCTATCCCACAACATGTTGAGAGGTAAGAGAATTGTCTTATTGACATGTTCCGAAGAAGGCAGGAAAATATTGAAAACTGCAACTTGACACTGTTTAGTTTTCCTGGATAATACTACTGGTAATATCTATAGTTTCGGTTTGGGATCATGCTGTGAAAACGAAAATAATGAAACTCTGCATTAACTTAGAGAGATCGCGATCGTGTTTCAACATGGCGGCGTTCAGTTCAAAACTATTTGGAAATTCGTGAGCTAATATTTTCAAAAAATATGATGAAAAAGAACTTTTAAATGTTTGCATTTCCAAGTCCCGTTGTGTCAAGAAAAATGTTGGTTGTAAATTTAATCGCATCCAGTCGGTCCTTTAGTGGTTGGAAGGGCGAATTTGCAAGAAATGGATGGAGTCTATGTGAATTCATGGCTGCGCGTCTGGTATTCAGGGTATTGGTTAATTTCAATGCGTTGAAAATACAAATCCAAAATCAAATGCGGAGGAGAATTGTAACCAAAGTTTTAATAAAGGGAACTTGTAAATAAATGGCACCCAGCATGACTCATTTTTGAGCCAACGGTTTCTGTTTAAAAATGTTCCTTGAGTTGTCAGGAATCTACATTTAACTTATCAGATACGTAGGCCAGTCGGTACACAGGTTAATTGTAATTCAATGCAATCAAATGGGTACTATTCGTTTAAAATACAGATCGCGCGAGCGGCTTCTTAGAACATGAGTGTGATACATAGCTGAAAAAACAACTGGTAGTTTCAGAACTGATGATTAATCTGCATTTGTTGTAATTACAAGTTTAATAAAGCACTCAACAATTACTCCGCGAGGAAAAAAATTGAAAGAAAGAAAGTAAAAGTCCGATCAAGTAACATATTTTAGGTCTAGTTTAAGTTAGAAATATTGTAATTTTTTTATCGGTTTATTTATTATACAAATTATTTTAATTACTTCTGCAAATGTGTCAAATTTCACCTAAAAATTTTAACTTATTTAACACAATATTCTTTTTTCTTGGTACCTGTCTACCTGTGCACTAGACGTTTTGCCAATTTTGAAGTTTTGCGGTTTCTCTAAAAAGATTTTTGCTAAGAAGTAGTGTATTTTAACACATCAACTTGCATCTAGGAGTTCTGGGAAGTCATTTTTAAGAGAGTATATTAAAAAAATCGAATTTCGTTTTTTTGAGATTGTTTTTAATTTTTTGAACTTAAATAGATATTATGGCCTTTTTTGATAATTCTTTAAAAAAACTGCACATTATTCTGGTATCAAATCACTATAAAAAAATTATCTGACTATCCCGACGAAACACGCTTTCCCAGAAAAAATATGAGTAGGTATTTCTTAAAAATGTCTTTAAGTTACATATTTACACTCGTTTAATATATGTTTAGTACATTAATAAGAGAAAATCATTCCCACGCTACTCGGAAGTAAATTTATTATTTTTCCTAAATAACATCACTCTAGACTATAAAATAAAAATGAAATAAAAATGGCTTTGCACCTCAAAACAAAATAAATGCGTGGCTGTACTTAGAATGTCACAACAGAGCAAAATATGCAAACATAATATAAGAAGCCCTATTAAAAAAAGCAAAATCTGATTGTAGAAATTCGAAAATAAAAGAAGATATGGCAACACTGTTATGGAAAAAAATTATATCCTATTTAATCAACCAAACTGTCGTCCCAATATGTTCTTAAAGAAAAAAACATATAAGGTTGAGCCACTTATTTTGGGCACCCGCTATAGTTGAATCATGTGATGTACAGGCAATCGCTTCCTAAACTCTCTTCTTTTTACAGAGTTTCCTATTTTCAACCTTATGTACACCTTTTCATGCAATATATGACTACAAATTAAGGTAATGATTTACTTCTTTACACCATTGCCGATTTTAATGATTTTTTGTATATAAGTAGATTTTGGGGTCTTGATCACGAATCCAAAATCAAATTTTTTCCGCCACGTTTCGTTTTTAAGTTAGTCGTCCTCTAAGTTTATAAGCATTATAAACCCATTTTCTTCTTTTTTGTAAAAATTGACTAGTTTTGTATGGAACTACTACAACAAATGATAAAACAAGTAACAAAACTATCTTCTAGAATTTCTTTACTTAAATTAGGACATTGGGAACACTCAAAAACAATCATACTTCATACTTTTTGGATTGGTTACTTTTCCTTCATGTTGTCATTTCGACATCGTGACTAACTAGCTATAACTTTAAAGAGAAACATTAACGAATACAAATTAATTATTTACATTTTTGTTGCATAGATAGACACACAAAAAGCGAAAAACAGCCAAGTCCATCAGTGGCGGATGTCCAACATTCGGCATCGGCCCAAAGGGCTATTGATTACTGTTGATCACTTTTTGTGTTAGGGCTTTATGAATGATGCCTACACTGCCTAACTTGGTGCTAACCCAGTATCAAGTCACCTAGTGCCTCGGCGCGTCTGTTTGTACCGATCCACCTTATTTATGTAAATAAGCACCGAATTTAAAAACGAGTATTTTTCTAAAAAAATCGGTAAATTTCCTTTACACGCAACTTCCCTCGGCAAGTTTTTTTTCCATTTGTTGGGAATAGTGAAGTGTGACCCAGTTTAGTTCAGTACATAGTCATAGTATATATGTGTTACATATACTGTCTTTTCATTTTTATTGGGCCCCATTTACTTCAACGATATTGGATTCTACCAATATTTTACCATTTTCTTTATATTTATGCCACAATTGACTTTTGGGCATAATTTAAAATAAATTCAACAAGTAGTTTTTACGTTGACACATGCTGCCATTTTGTTACGTCGTGTTGAATTCGTACCAGTTTATACCATTTTCACATTTAATTTTTCTGAAAAATTTAAAGTCAATTGAACAAGATTTTTTTACGATGTTTTTTTAAAAATTTTATTTGGCCTCCATTTCGTTACGCCATCTTAATTTGAAACCCATATGATCAGTCTTTACCTATTCCGATGGTCCGCAGATATTTCCGAGATATTAAGTTTCTAAATGGTATTCGTTAACGACCCTCTTGTTGTTATGTTAGAGTGGAGTATTATTTGGGGTTAGGATCCGGTAAATAAAAAACAAAAGTCTTTTTTTAAATTATAGACGTTTCGCAACTTTATTATTGCATCCTCAGGACACATATAGATTTTATATCCTGCATGAAACCCATATTATCAGTCATTACCTACTACGTTGGTTGGATATTTTCCTAACCCAAAATAATACACCACTCGCATCGTTAACGAAAACCATGTAGTAATTTAATATCTGCGAACCAACGGAGTAGGTAAAGACTGATAATATGGGTTTCATGCAAGATATAAAATCTATGTGTTTTGAGGATGCAACAATAAAGTTGCGAAACGTTGGCAATTTCGAAAAAGTCTTCGGTTTTTTTACTAGATCCTAACCCAAAATAATACACAACTCTAACATAACAACAAGAGGATTGTTAACGAAAACCATTTAAGAACTTAATATCTGGAAATATATTTGCGGATCAACGGAGTAGTTAAAAACTGATAATATGCAGGATATAGGATCTATATATTTGTCCTGAGGATCCAACAATAAAGTTTGGAAACATCAACAATTTAAAAAAAGACTTGTTTTTTTAACTGGATCTTAACACCAATAATACACCACTTTAACAATTTGTTTTTAACATATTATATTCGTTTTACTTCGATAATCTTTTACTTCCGCCAAATTAATTTTTTGGTGCTACAGGTACTGTACGACAGAACAGAACGGAAAACTGTCCTGTAAAAAGAAGAAATTAGACAGGGGTGCAATGGATGTGGCCATAAATAATAATAACAAAACTGTGGGTGTTCGTTGGAAAGACAATAATATAGTCACAATATTATCAAATGAATATGGAAGAGATTCGGTACAAAAATGCTAAAGATACTACGCTAAGGAAAAGAAAAAAGTAGATCTTCTTCAACCATTTGTTATAAAACGTTACAACCAGTACATGGGAGAGGTTGATCAACTGGATCACCATCTTTCCAACTATCGAATAGCGATGAGGGATAAAAAATGGTACATTCCCACTATTTTCTGGACATTTTACGTTTGTACGTCAAACACATGGAATTTAGCTAGTCAATGTGGTTGCACTAAAGATTTCGGAGGAATATCACCAGAGAACTTCTTTCTAAATATGGAAAGAAACCATCCGCCGCTGGAAGAAAGCGATCTTTTATAAGATATCTCGAAACTTCTTCTGGTAAACATCTTATAACAATTCAAGATGCAAGAAGGCGTTGTCAGAAATGCAAAAATAAAACCAATAAGTAGTGCGAAGCATGCGAAGTTCCTCTGCACGATAAGTGTTTTTCGAATATCACAATAAAAATAATTAATATACCTTATGTTAAATTTTTTCTTCAATAAATCACATTTTGTATAAGTTTGTCTTTTTTTAATCTTGGAAATCCCAAGGGGTCATTTGCGACCCCACCTGTATTAGGCCAATTTTGAGCAGGATTTTTAAAAGTCCTAATTTTATTGCTAAAATAGCCATCTATCAAGAATAGAAAAGAATTTAATTATTAAATGTTTCTCTCTTACCATCGGCGCACTGATGAGCGCTGATAGGATGAAAGTGTTTGTACAACTACTATGTGTACTTACTTCAGGTAAATGACATAATTTCTTATGCTCGCTTAACTAATATTGATTATATTATGTATCGAAACATTCCGTAGACAGACTAGTCTACATGTTGAGATACGTAATTTTATTAAATATTTGCTTCAATTCATTCAAAGTTAAATATTTTTATTCAGTTGCGAAAAAAGATTTTTGTTTGTCAATCTAAACGCAACAAATAATCTGAACACGTTTAAAAATGATGTTTTTGCAAAATCTGAGATAAGTTGGATGAATAGTTTTTTAATATTTATTTTTTTAACATTTCACTAAGCCGCCATTTTGTTTCGCCATATTGGATTTTTACCAAAATGTTACCAGGTCATCCCCATATAAGTCTTAATTTTTGACGAACTAACAGACAGACAGACTGACAGAGCGACAGACGGACCGAAGAGACGGAGTTGATAAAACATATTTTTTGACATCTGGGGACGCTAGAACGTAAAGATATTTCAAACCTGATAGGGTTATTTTTTTCACGATTACAAATGTTTTATTTCGCATTGTTCTACAATTTTACTAGTTGATCCCTAGATAAATGGATGAGCAATATTTTATTAACAATTTTTTTAACATTTCACCAGATCGCCATTTTGTTTCGCCATATTGGATTTTTACCAAAATGTTTCCAGATCATCCCCGTATGACCTTTAATTTTTTACGAAAATTTGGAGTCGATCGGGCAAGTAGTTTTTTTAGCTACGCCGCGAACAGACAGACCGACGGAATTGAGAAAACATGTTTTTCGTCATCTAGGGATCCTGCAACGTGAAGAACTGGAGAAATCTCGGGGGGTGTTTTTTTTTTCACGATCCCGATACCCATTTACGAGGAAAGCAAAAAATGTCTTATAGAAATTATTGACTAAAATTAAGATTTATTGGGGCTGCCACTGGACTCCGCATCTGATATTATATCGGACGCGTAGTGATGAGTATACATACACTCCATTTCTTGTAACTTTCCTTCTTCACCATTATAACACCGACTGGACTGGAAAATCCTGGTTGTAGGCTCCAGAATTATATGCAATATACTATTGTAAGTATAGTGACCAAGCATGTAAAGTGTTCGACATTGATGTGTGGTTTCCTGCATAGGCCGGTTCGCGGCTGGGCGCACAGGCTTTGTTAATTCATTCTTTTCAATTTAGAGGTAAAAATCCACGCGGGTAGTTGCTGCAGATACACACTTGCTAGTCGTTAGGTTCACTTGTTAAAGGCCAAAGTCTGTATCGTATGCCCAGCTCACGTTAAACTGCAGGTTGCATCCAGTTAAGCTTCACTGCGAAAAGGAGACGTTATTATTTAATGTAAAAATTAATATCTATAAAGTTTGTGCTTTTAAACTTTAACAATTCAAGACATACAACTTAAGTTAATTTTCTTCGAATGTTTCATTTTCTTAACGTAACAATAATGGAATGCTGGAACAAAATATTGTTAGGTAAGGCAAATCCACATGATAATTACACAAATTCTCCCATATACCCTTCTTCTGAGAACTCTTCTTTGGAAAAGCTCTCATTTAAATTATATTTACCTTGCGAAGGCAAACAGAAAATCTAAACCGCGAATTTCCCCGATCGAATACAAATTTTCACACTAGCTTCTTTGAGGGAGGGAATTTGATTTTCCTTTGAGCTGAATATGAAACGGATTTGAAATCTTATTCGTTAAGTTCGTTTATTTTGTTACATTTCTGCCTCTACTATCTAGGCATTTCAGGCTATTTCAAATTCGCAACATTTCTGTACCTGATCAATTTTCGCTTTCTGAAAAAACGTAACACGATTTTATTGATGAAGAATTGTGGAAGTATACATTACATATACATTAAACACTTTTAAGTGTTCTTCCAAGACTTGACTTATTACTGGAAATTTTTGCGATTTCACGATTTTTTTTGTGCAAAATATCAAAATAAAAATAATTATCAAAAATAATAGCATGACAGGTGTGAACAGAAGCTTCTTATACATACATTTATTAGACTAGGCTTATTAAATATTATTTATATAAATTTAAAATATCGTTGTTTAATCTCACATAAACGTATTAAATTTAAATTAACTATTTATTTTTGTTTGAATTTTTGCTACTAAATAAACAATTTTTTTTACATAACACTTTTTACCGTGTTTTGTAATGTCCCTCTTATCAAATCTATTATAGCTGTTATATCGTAACACAAAAGCAATACAATGCTTTTTTATTTTTAGAGAAGTAGCAACACTCGTATTTCAAAACATACCTTATACATGAAAGTAAATGTGAATTTGCTTCAAAATATTACTCTAAATTTAATACTAAAAAGATATTTTTGTTTATAGGAATAATGCCAAATATCTAAACTAGGGGCCCTACTGTTGCATCGGACCCAAATAAATGTTGCCAACAATTGTTTGTGGAATTCTCATAATACACCCCAGTTTCACACTGGGGTAGTGTTTGTAATTGTTCGCTGGGCAACATCAAAGGGGCACATCTGCAGATTTGTTTTTCAACTTTTTTGTTTTGCCGTTCTTTGCGGTTCTTGAGCCATACAACGATGATCGATTTTTCTTTCTCTGTCATTGTATTTGTATGCATTTGGCCGTATTTGTAAGGGCTTTTATTTTTCCTAGAAGAGTGCTTATACCTTTGTTCATTATTTGGAATTTAAAGTTCCCGGGTACGTAGTATTACGTTTCGAACTGTTTAGCAATATAACTAAATTTAGTATTTGCCCTTTATGCTTGATATTTTTTTACATAGTAAGCTTACTTATTGTAAGGAATGAATTGCTTTTTGAGGACTTGCGACTGGTCAATAGGATATTTAGTTTAAATTTGTAGTAATACCAGTATTTTAAATAAGGTATTGAGAAGAAGTAATTTAGATTGTGTCCTAACGAGTACATTACTACTGCTAATTGATATTTTTTATCAATTGCCTCTAAAGCACTAGACGTATTTTAATTATGGAAAAATAATCTGTCAAGATTCTTTTAGATCCTCATGTTTTACAGTCGATCTGTTAGTTTCATTATGATAACTGCGGCAATGCCTGAATACTATTTATCAAAGTAAGTTTACATCTTGATACTCAGGTAGAATGATAAGAAAATTAATACAACGGAATAAGAAGAATGATAAAAAATTATAAATGGTTTTACGCTAAACTTCACGTATATTCTCTTATGGAGAAGACATTATTTTAGACATATCACCTAAGCATTTTTTGACTTATTTTATATACTTTCTGGATTGATACTTTATCAATAGGTGTTACTATCCACAATCGCATCTTAAGCTAGTTTTATTAAACGAGTGTTCTCCCACAATCGATGCCTTGATCGGTTGAACACAATTTCATCTACCTCTTCACATTGTCCACAAAGAGGATGTCATGAAGCAACCTATTGTGAAGATATTTCCTTACCTCTTTGTGTTTAGTTAGATTTCGTTCGAAATCGCCATAGTATAGTTAAGAACACATTAAGCTAGAAGACAGATTTGCAAGATTTGTTGTCGAACGCTTGAACACGACTTTACACCTAATTAAGCAAAAGGGAAGACAAAACACTCCCTAAACTTAGAATGTTCACACTGTCTAGCTGCGGCGATGAACTATTGTTTTTGGAAATTCTACTTTGAAGTAGAAGAGAGGTTTTAGAAGGATAAGTAAAAATAATATTCCATAAGCAATGCCACAGTCACGTGCCAGATGGTTCAGATTTTATTGCTCAGAAATTTAAACAACTCTCAACCTTGTCGTCTAGATTTTAAAAACGTACTTTTTACCTTTCGGTAGCTATATCCCGGACACAAACTTTTGAAATTTGATACCTTTTTAGAGCACACTTCGGGCTTTCGAACGGCAATAGGTATTTGTAATATTTTTGAATTTCTGCTTATTAATGAAAAAAAATCGGATTTTCGTTTGATACACGATAACAAACTATAGAAAAAATTAAAATATTAAATTAAAATTCTCAGAAAAAGTTCGTCTCTAAGTCTTTCGAACTCCACTTTAATTGGGAAAAATCGAAGTTCGGAAAGTTTTTTTTTAATTTTAAATATTTTTTTAGGTCAAAACCAGGGTTAATTAAATGCCCTCGGGTTCCTAAATGGTTCAAGTTTTCGACAAAAACAAAAATGACTCTGAAAGAGCATAGATATGAGATTAAAATTCTTATAAGGCTTTGTTGTAAGACTTTATCCCAAAAATTCTGGAGTGACTTTTCTCCTTTTTTTTTATAGAATTAGTCTAATTGTTGAACATGTGTCTCCGGATGTTTTAGACTTTCTTTTTAATTTATCTTTTGTTTAACGCAAGATGTGATTTTTTTAAAGAAATTGGCTATATGCCAATATCAACAAACTGTGGTTCAATTCTTAAGTTCTATTTTAGAGATAATGGTACATTATTCCAATATGACAACTAGAAAAGCATACTTAGAGTACCATTAGTTAGTTTATACGTGGGGGCTCAAAAAAATTAGGACAACCTAGAGAACGTTTTTATTCATTTTAATAAATTTAAAAAATATCACAACAAAAACAAATCATAATAATCAACAGCAGTCCTGATTTTAATAGGTCTTCGCCTAGTTTCTAGTACATTTTGCCAAAGTCTTAGCATAAATAAATTTTATTGTTCAGTTAATCGGTCGCATTTCTCTTAATTGCCGTTACCATCTGGTAAATAGTGAAAAACTCTTCGTCTCTACCTTAGGGGAAATTTAAGGCGCTACCAATCATGCTCTATAGAGTTAAAATCTGGAAACTTTAGTGGTCATTCCATTTGGATACTTCTATTTGCCTCCAAAATTTCATTGACAATTGCAGCCTTGTGGGGATGCGCATTATCGTCAACTAAAACACAATCGTCACCGAAATTTTGAGCAAATGGAATCACTATTGGTATAAGACACTGGTTGCGTTAAATAGCTGCCGTAATTGTTGCTTGTAAGACGAAGAGTCCAGGTATCTCGTGAACCATATATCCAAATATTGGGATATGGGGAACAATTAAAACAATTTATGTGTAACTTTAACTTATCTTAAATTATTCTCGCAAAGCTGTTGGTGTTTATTCCTACTTGAGGCGTAACATCTGTTCCAACGCACAGCCATGGTGGTGCAAGCGTAACAATATTTTGAGGGGATTATTATGCTTAATGCGAGAACTAAACTCATCATCTTACAAGCCCCAATTTCTACACCAACTTATCGCGACCAGTTTCTTATACTATATAATGATTCCATTTGCTCAAAACTTCGGCGAGGAGGATAATGCGCGACCCCAGGAAGCTGTAATGGTCAATGAAATGTTGAAAGCAAATCGAATCACTAGAAGGCTAAGGCCACCAAAGTGTCCAGATTGTAATCCTATAGAGCATATGTGATCGCTCCTCAAATTTACGTAAGGCAAAGAGCCGAAAAGTTTGACAATATTTATCAAATAGTGGTGGCAATTAGAGGAAAACGGGACCGATTAACTCATAATTAATTTTATCTATCTCATGACGCTGCCAAAATGTCCAAGAAATTAGGGGAGGGGGTATTAAAATCAAAATTACTTTTGACTATTATGATTTGTGTTTCTTATGATGTTCTTTAATTTATTGAAATGAATAAAAACCTTTTCCAGATTGCATTGATTTATCGAGCAACACGGTATAAACTAACTAGTGGTATTCTTAACAAGCACGTTTGTAATATTGCAAAAAAGTGCAATTATTGCCAAAACAGAACTTTAGAATTGAACGACAACTTTCTGACTATATGTCAATTTCTTTAAAAATCACATCTTGCGTTAAATAAAAGATAAACAGAAAAACCTCGATAACGTCCCGAGATAAGCGTAAACCATTAGACCTACCTCACAAAATAAGTGAAAAAGTCACTCCGTTGGCAAATTTGAGATAAAAATGTTTTTTTTTTGTTTTACAAGCGTGTTGCATTACATCCTGTATAATTGACAAATATGTAGACTTATGACCATTTAAGTGACTGGTATGTTTAGCGGTTTAACTAGATAAGTGGACTTATAACTTTTTAATGATATTTGGTTTGCAATTAAATTGGCATATGCCATTACCACCATTTTTCTTTTCATTGTTTAAAAAATAAGTTAAAAGCGCTATTTAAAAATGGTGAGAACCTTATCGTCATTTTCCCAAAAACTTAAAAAATTAACTTATGTGATTTTAGTTAATTCCCATATATTTTTTCATAAAAGGTAATATTAATTGTTTAACGAATAGCATTGTATTACGTAAATTGCATGTAACGCCAGTAATTACCATAGAAAGTAATAAAACAGCAATTCTTACCAGCCTGAACATGCACCTCTCTGCTGAGAATAGTTCCTGCTATGTTGGATGCCCGGCAACGATATATTGTTGAATGGACATCCGCTCTATAGTCCTCCGCTCGGAACGGAGGGAAATATAATGTGCCGTTGCCAAGTGATTGCCTGAAACAACACCAAAACACTAAATTATTTTTATATCGTTCCATGCGACTAATCTACTTTGCTATATTTTACCGCTTTTGACAATATGGGCTATTCAAAAGTATTATTTTGCCGCGATATAAAACCAGCGGACGGGGCGATGTTTTAAAAATAATTAAATCTATGCAAACAAAAAAAATATGGTCTGCTGTGAGAGATAATTTATGAGACTACTTTGTCTTGCTGAATAATTTTAAATATTGAAAATGAGGTGAGAAAGATAAATTTATTCATACACAGTAAAAAACAAATATGATGTAATATTTTATATTTTTGCAAGGAATATTTTTTATTTCATTTTAAGGAACTTCCATTGCCAGATGCATAGCCGTCTATTTAGCAGTATATTTTTGGGCCTAAAGTGATATATTTCATTTTAATACAGTCGATTTTTCGCACTTCTAAGTTGGTGAAATGTTCATTTACTGGGAAAATATTTCCCATCAACACCTGAAATTGGCACTAGTATTGATACGGCTTACCTGTTGAATCTTTGACGATACTTAAATGTCATTAAGACAAAAAAAATCACTTTAAAATTTTGACAAAGTTTTTTATTTTCGACGAATTAGCAACGTTGAAAATTAAATATTCATTAGATGACCAGCTACAAATTGTAAAATAATTTTACAAAAGTGGAGAAAATGGTCGAGAAACACAAAGAAGATTTTTTCAGAGTTTTCAAAGACGCATTTTAGTGGATACAATTATCAGAATTAAGACGCCATTCAAAGTATTAAAAACATAAAAATATAGGCGAAGAAATGTAAAGAGACCACATATACGAAATCAAGTAATTGCTCAATATTTTACGACGAATTCGTTGAGTTCTATTCCGCAGGCGGTAAGAGAAATAAGGTATGGTCCAGAGCAGCAAATGGTCAGTAATGAAACAATTCAGAGAACTCTGAAACATTTTGGTTTGAAAACATATCATACCCTTCCCGATCAGTATCTAACAGTGGAATAAAAAGAATTTCGTTTTCGATGCCGATGAGAGAACAAGACGAGGATCACAATGTATGAAATAAAATCCTGTGGACTGATGAAGATCATTTACAACGTCTGGGGTATATAACAGGAAAAATACAAATTACTGGGCAACTGCTAACCCTAATAAATATCAAATAATAAAATATCAATGAAGGCGATCACTTAATGTTTGGTGTGGGATGTTAGTAAATCAAATTATTGGACCACTGTTTTATGGCAGCTTTTTAACAGGCTATATATCTACAATTTCTTTAAATCAACATCGAAAACCTCTTAGACGAGCTGCCAATTCAAATCTACAATAATATTATTTGGCAGCAGGATGGCGCTCCTCCTTATGCCGTTCGAGAAGTAATTGAATATTTGAATGGGAGTTATGACGAGTGGATTGGTGTTGAAGAATAATTAGTTGGCCACCAAATAGCCCAGATATCACATCAATGGATATATATTTATGAGACCACTTGAAGAACGTATTATATCAACGGTCCAATAGAAATATCGGAGAACTCCAGCAAAAAAATTGTAAATGGAACTAATCGAATTAATCAAGATAAAAATAAGAGACTCTCTGGAGAGATTGAAAAGGGGGCACCAGGCCCATTTTGAAAATAATGGAGGACATATCGAACATATTTGCTGTTCATAATTAGGTTATTTAATTTTTCTTGTGTTTTGTGTTTTATATGTTTCGTAATACGAATTTTCTATTTACGGTGACTATATTTGTAATTTTCAGTTTAGCAACAACCATTTCTTTTTTAAGTTAATTTAATGTTAAGTCCTAACAGTGGAACCTGTGGTGGAAGATAGATCAAAATACAAGAGTTCTAACCACACTACACAACAAATTGTTACGTTCTGGACGCGCGTTTCGCTAACCAAGTTACCATCATCAGCAGATGATATAAACTACAGTAATTTATCCTAACCGAGACTATGTATAGGCAAATGTGGTCACACTTGGTAGCACCCGACTGCACCGTTGTCAAGTAAGCAATAGAAGGGACTATAGGGAATAGGCCCTCTGTCTCTATTTAGTGTTTTCTTACCACATTTAACTATTTCTATACTCTCAAATGCATCCAATAATCTATTATTGGATACATTTTTAATGAACTTAAGATTATTTATTCCTATTTGATGATTGTTTTCCAAAGCATGTTGGGCAACGCTTGACTTTTCTGTTCTTCTGTATCTTAAATGTGCCATGTGTTCTTTAAAACGAATGTTTATGGAGCGTTTAGTTTGTCCAACATCTTAGATCGCAGTCAATACAGCTAATTTCATAGATGCCACTCCTCTCCTACAAGTCAACTTTTTCTTTTTTAGTTTCCAAGGAGATTTTCAAACTGTTCTCCGTTATGTAGACTACTCTAAAACCTACGTTTTTAAATACTTTCTCTAGACCTCTCGTATGTCTGGGATCATATAGGATTACTATGAACTTATTGGAAGCCTCAGGTGCTTGAACAGTAGCGGCATCTTTTAACATTTTCTTATGCTTATGTCTATTTACTAATTTATGTACAAAATTATCATTATATCGTGAAAAAAACACTCTCCGAGATTTTTTCAGATCTTTACGTTTCGGGGTCCTTATATGACGAAAAACATGTTTTCTCAATTCCGTTGGTCTGTCTGTCTGTCTGTTCGCGGCGTAGCTAAAAACTACTTACTTACCCGATTGACTTGAAATTTTGGTCAAAAATTAAGGGTCATATGGGGATGACCTGGTAACATTTTGGTAAAAATCCAATATGGCAAAACAAAATGTTGACTTAGTGAAATGTTAAAAAAAATTTTATTAAAAAACTACTTACCCAATTTATCTGAAATTTTGCAAAAACGTCAAGTATTATGTTGGAATCAACTGGTAACATTTTGGTACGGATCCAAGATGGCGGAACAAAATGACGGTTTAATAAAATATTAAAAAATTCAGCCTGAAAAATTGCTTAATGGTTTGACTTCAAATTGTATGCCATAACTGATTGTGGTATAGGGATCAAGTAGTAAAATAGTGGTACTAATTCAAGATGGTGGAACAAAATGGCCGCCAAACAAAATGTTTGTAATCGTGAAAAAGTCACCCTCTAAATTTTACGTTTTAGCGTTGTTAGCTGCCAAGAAATATGTTTTATCAACTCCGTCGGTCCGTTTGTAGGTCTTTCTGCCCGTTCCTCTGTCTCTGTCTGAGAGTTCGCGGCATATCTTAACAACAAGAGGATCGTTAACGAAAACGAGTTAGAAAATTAATATCTGGGAAGTATCTGCGGACCAAGGGAGTAGATAAGGATTGATGATATGGATTTCAATTTAAGATGGCGAAACAAAATGGCGACGAAATATTTTTTTTTAATCAACGTAGACAAATCTTGTTCAATTGATTTTACAGAAAAATTAGATGTGAAAATGGGATAAACTGGTACAAATTCAACATGACGTAGCAAAATAGCGGAGTAGTTATAATATGGGAGCGCCTCCTCCTCCTCCTCTTCCTCTCTCTCATGTCCCTCATTCTTAACTTCCTCCCCTTTTATTCTCATTCGCATCATATTTTTAATTTTTTCTCTTTGTTCTCCCACATTTGATTTTGCATTCTTAAGTCTTATAAATAGGTGCATCAAGATCATTTTAGTATGTTAAGGTACGAGTGACTGTTAAAAGAAAAAAATCTGTTGAATAAATCTATTAATAATAATATTAAAATAAAATGAGTGAATCAGTTGGAGAAAGAAATCGATCCATTCCGCTTCAGAGCCTCGAAGAAATTATACCAGGAGTTCAAGAAGAAAATATACCATTAGTTCGAGAAGAAAATAATGGGATTGTTTTAAAAAATTTGAACAAAACTGAGAGTGAAGAGAAAAAAGTGTTTTGTGCTATTTGTTTTGAAATAATCGAATATTATGATTCATGTAGACCAAATACATGTTCCCACATTTTTTGTTTAAAATGTATTTTAAGATGGAATGATGAAAATTGTTGTTCTATAATGGTAAACAATTGTCCTGTATGTCGCACTAGATATTACTATTTGGTACAAATCTTCAAAGATGTAATTAGACATCATTTTGTTGTAATTTTAAAAAGAGGATAATATTTTTTTTATAATTTGTGTTTGTGAAAACTCTGGTAACAAATAATTTTGTAAAAAAAGTAAATGTAAATATATATATAATAATTGACACACATTTTTTCCTTTTCCTATATTGAAACGACAACAATGATCTAACAAGTTTTTTAATACATACTAATTTTCACATTACATAACAAAACAATTGTTATGGGTTGACACAAAAAGTGCCACGCCCTAAAATGGCACCACTTTTGCAGATCGAATCTTAAATTTTCTTATGGGAATTTACATGTAAAAATGACGGTTTTGATTGTCGGACCGGCATAGCCTAATCTACTACTTTTTAATTATACTAATAATATTAATATAATTTGCATCAAGTAAGAGAAAACTCAATTGAATACAGAAACAAGCGTTAACAAAATGTTATGCTAATATATGAGTGCTTCTAGTGGCAGTAGACATAATCGACACTTTTTTTACATATGATTAACTATTTCATTTACAAATACAGTGTCAGATGTTAGAATAAAAAGAAGTATTTTGCATATAGCACTGAAAATATATAACCGCTTATAGTAACATTTGACATTTTTAAATTAATATTCTTGACGTATTCTTATTATCTTTACAATTTAAGTTTAAAATTAATATTTTTGACATTATCTATCCATTACGTTTATAACCTATATTTAAAATTAATATTGTTAAACTAATCTACCCATCACATTTACAAACTATGTTTAATATTAAACCTAACCTAACCTAACCTAACCTATATTTAAAATTAATATTGTTAAACTAATCTACCCATCACATTTACAAACTATGTTTAATATTAATATTTAACAATATAATTTTCTATTTCTTTTTTTCATTTTTGTTGCAGTAAAAGCAAGCATGTTCAGGAATTAGTAGAAAAAGATGTATCCTACAAATAGCACAATGTAAATCAGAAGCACTAACAACATAGGCTCTTTTGTAGTGGCAGCTCACGTGATCGGATTCCCCTCTCCGTAAATATCTCATGTGAATTGCACTACAAGGAAGGCAAATAGCAAATGTTCCTAGTCTTCGACTTTCAATTTTAGAGTAGCTTTGTATAACACATACATCTTTTTCTTCAAAATTATTAAATAATTCACTAGCCCTAAACTTGCTTACTTTTACGTCACCCTCGGTTCCTAAATTTAGTAATTGTCCATCCATATCCACTCCTTCGTCAATTTCCTGATCATCTTCCTCCATCTCTTCCTCTTCCTCCTCTTCAATATAATTAATATCGATGTTACATAAGAATGATCTTCTAACAAGCCTAGATGACTTGTCCAAAAATGAATGTTTATAAGTGATGGAATCGCCTTCCAAGTTATTAAAAATCTCTTCTCTTTCTTCAATTTGAGCGGCGATCTCCATATTATTTTCTTCAATTTGGACAGCGTTTCCATTCATATTTTCTGCCATTGTTAGGAACTTTGGATTTAGATCGATTTATTTGATAAAAAATTTGGTTATACGTTAAAATAATAGCGACAACTGATATTACAGCGAATGTTACTGTATGATCGTCGAGTGGATGTTCTTAAGTATATATCCCATCAACCACCACTTTTACTACCTGCAATACATAAGTTTTTTTTTTTTTTTTTTTTTTTTATTCACTGTCCCTTTCCCTGTCAGTTGCCCTCGGGGGGGGGGGGGGGGGGGGGGGCTTCGCCCCCCTTAAACCCCCCTCACCCTCACCTTATCTTCTTTCTCTCCCTTCCTTCTTTCTCTTTTTTATATGTTTCTCCGTTTTCCTTCCTTCTCCTTTTTCCTTCCTTCTCCTTTTTCCTTCCTTCTTCTTTTTCTTTCCTTCTCCTTTTTTCTTTTCTTCTTTTTTATTCTAACCTAACCTAACCTAACCTAACCTAACCTAACCTAACCTAACCTAACCTAACATAACCTAACCTAACTTAACTTAACCTGAAGAGGGTAGCCCGAAATTGGGGAGCCGGGATTTGAGTCTCGGAAATTAAGGGGTCCGGGGGGAAGGGGGGAGGGGGGAGGGGGGAGGGGGTAAGGTAGTTGATCGGCTTGGGAAAGTGGTTTTTAGAGATTGTCGTTCAACTTTAAGTAGGACACATGTGATTAACTTTTGCATATAAAATCGCCTCAGCGAAGAGACGAATGCAATTGATTTCTGCATTCACACTGTGCAGAGCTCGCGAGTTTTCTGGTGTTTACATTGTGTTTATTTGGTAATTTTTCAATTTTTATTTTTATTTCTAACATTTTTATTTGGCAAGATTTAATTCTTATATATATTGGTGACATTTTTATGTACATTTGTGGCATTTTATTTGTTATTACGATTTTTTTTCATAATGGACAATTTTTTGGCATCGAGTAGCAAAATTATTGACAATGACTTTGACTTATACACATGTACTCAAATGCAGAATTTTGCAAACCAACAAAACAATGAAACAGACGTATTTACAACTAGTCAACAACAAACTATTCAGGACTTGAATGAAATTATTTATAATAGCCAAGTTCAAAATAATGCCAACAAACAGAACAACGAAAAATATTTATTTACAGCTAGTCAACAAGAAACTCTTGACGATCTTAATGACATTATTGACAACAAATCGGACTTAATTACAACAAAAACTAAACAAACTCTTGAAGAACTGAATGACATTGACGAAACTCAAAATTCTAGCGATGAGGATATTGTTTGTTTTCAAAAATCTAATACAAATTATTTAACATTAAAATCGCCAATTAATTCTCCGAGACCAATTTGCTCTCCCTTTTTGTTTAGTGAAAATTCTGATTCGGAAGAAGAACAAATTGATCAAAATTTAAGTTTGGCTATTTGTCCTACTAATTCACCATATGATATTGTAAATTCTGATTCGCAAGAAAAACAAATTGATCAAAATTTAAGTTCGGCTATATCTTCTATTAATTCACCATTTGCTATTGTAAATTCTGATCCGCAAGAAAAACAAATTGATGCAAATTTAACTTCGGATATTTCTCCTAATAATTCACCAGTTGAACAAAATTCAATTTCGAAACCATCATTTATCATTAAAAAAAATTTTAAAATTAATAAAAAAAATAAAAAACAAATAGCAAACCTTAAGTGTCTGGGTTTCGCTATTCAAAATTTAACTAATTTGATCACAATTAAAAAGGGAGACGAAAGTACGGTGAATTATGTTAAACAGGCCTTTGACAAATTAGTTGACTCATTTGAAGAAATGGATTCATAAAGTCAATTAATTTCTATTGCTTTTTTCAAAATTTGACTATAACTAAATAAAAATGCACAATATTAATTTTATTATTATACAAAGAACTTCAAAAATGCAATTGCTTTTTTCAAAATTTGACTATAACTAAATAGAAATGCACAATATTAATTTTATTATTATTATTATCCAGAAAACTTCAGAAATGCATAAGTGTGTAACATGTAATAAAGTCTTCACTAGAAAGGATAATTTATTGCGACATAATAAAAAACATGTTAACGGAAATTCCACAAAACTCAACAGTTGGTTGAAAAAACCAAAGCTTGTTAAAGGTAAGAACATTTTATTTTTCATGTTATATTTTGTAAAATATTTTTTTCTTAATTTATAGATTCTACAAATATTGTAAAATATTGTAAAGAATGCAAGAAAAATATAAACCAAAGTCTATGGGGTGGACATCTTCGATCTAGTGTGCACAAGAACAATTCCAAAATAGGCTTGGAGGAAGGTGTTGAAATTATCAAGTCAGCATTCAGGGAACGAATAATATCTTATAGGATTTCCTCACACCAAAACTTCATAAATGTGAAAGAGTATTTTCAACATTTGGAATACAAAATTGCACATCTAATAGATCAAGAACTGCAGAAACATAAATGTATCAAGCTAAATATGGAACTGTTCGGTTTCTATTTTAACCCCAGCAGCGACAGCTATGATGTCAAATCTTTTAATGCGCCGTTCCAAGTCATTTGCCAGGGATATCAGAAAAAGAACTGTTAGAGCAAATCTGCACCATTATTGACCAGAAAGCTGACGAATTTGCAGAAAGAGATTCAGGTAAAGAATTTATTTTCGATTTTACAACAGCAACAAAAAAAGTAATTTTTTAATTTTTACGTTGCAGGATGGGCTTTGATGAATTTACTTCATTTGGAAATTAATGTTAACAAGCACAATCCGCTGAGAGCCTCATCTTTTATCGAACTTCCTCAAGAGATCAAGAGACGTCAAGCTGTGATCAACATTAGGAATGATGACAACTTTTGCTTCGCCTGGGCAGTTGTGTCTGCTCTTCACCAACCAAGCGGATTAGATTTTGAAACTTCATCCTACCCACACTACTCTTCTGTTTTGGATATGTCAGGTATAGAATTTCCAATGTTGCTAAAGAACATTAAGATTTTTGAAGAAAAAAATAACATTTCTATTAATGTATATGGATTAGAAATTATAAATCCTAAAAAGGGGTATGAAGTAATTGGTCCACTTTATTATTCATCGAATAAAAAAAATCAACATGTCAATTTATTGTTAATAAGTGATGATGATGAAAAAACTTTTCATTATTGCTATATTAAAGATTTATCAAAACTAGTTTCTGCACAAATTTCTAAACATCACGGAAAAAAATATATTTGCGATGGTTGTTTACAATATTTCCCTACAGAAGAAAATTTATTACAACACAATAGCTATGATTGTGATCATTTACGAATTAACCTACCTTCTAAAGAATTAATAAAAGATAAGTTTGGAAACTATTCATATGATAATATTTTGAAATTTGTAAATTATCATAAACAAATGAAAGTTCCTTTCGTGGTGTATGCAGATTTTGAATGCATTTTAAAGCCTTTAAATAATGACAATGTTGATAAAAATCCTAATACTTCATACACCTTAAAACAATATGAACATATTCCACATTCATTTGCCTATTACATTAAATGTTCATTCGACGATAATTATTCTAAATTTGAAAAATATAGAGGTCAAAATTGTGATACATTATTTATAAATTCTTTAGAAAGAGATGTGTATAACATATACAATAAATATTTAAAGACTCCTAAAAAGATGATTCCTTTGAACGAACTGGACAAAATTTATCATAACTATGAAACAGTTTGTCATATTTGTAATAAACCTCTTTTAAATGACAGGGTTGCAGATCATTGTCATATAACCGGTCTTTATAGAGGTCCAGCTCATTCACTCTGCAACATAAATTACAGAATACCTAACTTTATTCCAGTTATATTGCATAATTTGCGTAATTATGATTCTCATCTATTTCTTAAAAAATTATGCTTAAACAAAGAACAACTAACAGTTATCGCACAAAACAAGGAAAAATATATTTCATTTGAAAAGCTTATTCATGTGGATAACTATTTTGATAAAAAGACACAAAAGGCTAAGAAAAAAAATATATCATTAAGGTTTATTGATTCTTTTCAATTTCTATCCCATTCTTTATCAAAACTCTCTGAAAGCTTAAAAGATGAACAATGTAAGGAAATAAAAAAAATTTTCAATGATGAAGAAAGATTTAAACTTATTCGGCAAAAAGGTGTATTTCCTTACAATTATATTGATGATTATTTAAAATTAGAAGAAACAACTTTACCTCAAAAAGACCAATTTTATAATACTTTAACGGATGAGCACATCAGTGATGCAGAATACCAAAGAGCTGTAAAGGTTTGGCAATTGTTTAAATGTGAATCTCTTGGTCAATACTCCGACGTTTACTTACTCTCTGATACTTTACTTTTGGCAGATATTTTTGAAAATTTTAGAAGCACTTGTTTATCCACATATAAGCTCGATCCAGCTCATTTTTACACTTTTCCAGGTTTATCTTGGGAGGCGTGTTTGCGTTATACTGGAATAGAGTTAGAATTGTTAACTGATCCAGATATGATACACTTTTTCAAAAAAAGCGTTCGCGGTGGTGTGAGCTCTTGCATTTGTAGAAAATCTGAAGCTAATAATCCATTTCTTTTAAATTTTGATCCTTTAAAGCCAACTAAATACATAATTTATTATGATGCAACAAATTTGTATGGTTATGCAATGTCACAGCACATTCCAACGGGAGATTTTGTTTGGTTAACAGATAAAGAAATCAATGATTTAAATATTATGAATATTTCTAAAAAATCTAATAAGGGATATGTTTTAGAAGTTGATTTAGAATATCCTACAAGTCTACATTCCTATCATAACGATTTTCCGTTTTGTCCAGAAAACTTTAAACCGCCAAATTCTAAATGCATAAAATTAATACCCAATTTAAATGATAAATCAAAATATGTTATTCACTATCAATTATTAAAACAATGTTTGGAACATGGACTCAAGTTAACTAAAGTTCATAGAGTTTTACAGTTTTCTCAATCTGATTGGTTGAAAAAATATATAGACTTGAATTCAAGATTAAGAAATGATTCAAAGAATGAATTTGATCGTAATACTTACAAGTTGGCAAATAATAGTATTTATGGCAAGACTATGGAAAATGTTGATAGGAGAATTGACGTAAGACTTGTTACAGAGTGGGAAAAAAATAGAAGAAAAGATGGTGCTGAGAATTTAATTGCAAAACCATATTTCAAGGACTTAACAATATTTTCTGAAAACTTGGTAGCTATTCAAATGCAAAAGATTCAAGTTACTTACAATAAACCAATATATGTAGGCTTCTCAATATTAGATATATCTAAAACTGTCATGTATGATTTCTTTTATAATTTTTTAAAACCTCTTTATCAGGAAAATATTTCACTTTTATACACCGATACCGATTCGTTCATTTTAGAAGTCACAACTCCAAATATTTATTCTGACATGATAAAAAATATTCACAAATTTGACACATCTAATTATGAATTTAATAATATTCATGAAATGCCTATTACAAAGTCAGTTATAGGAAAATTCAAAGATGAATATGCTGGTGAACCCATTACTACTTTCTTTGGTACTGGAGCAAAAGCATATTGTATTAAAACGGAAAACAGTTTAACAAAAAAAGCAAAAGGTGTTAAAAAAAGTGCAATTAAAAAGCAGTTGGATTTATTCATTATAAAGATGTTGTTGAAAATCATTCTAAAACCTTTTGTTCAATGTATGTTTTTCGATCTAGACAACATACAATTTTTACAGAGTTAATTAATAAATTGGCTTTGAGTTCCGAAGATGATAAGCGGTATAAAATTCCCTATAGTTTTAATACATTAGCTTGGGGACACCAAGATATTGCTTTGTATCAATGGAATGCAGAACATGAAGATTTAGATATATTTATGTAGATATTATAAGGTATTTAAATTTGTTGTTTTTGAAACCAAAGTTAGTCTTCATAAGTCTTTCACAAAATGTGCTTAGAAACTTTTGACAAAGAAATTGATAACAGTTATTTTAAAACATATGAAAAACGACTTTCCACTTTTAAAAAATGGAAAGGAAAATTGAGACCAGAAGTGTTAGCTGGAGCTGGCTTTTACTATACTTCAATCAATGATATTTGTAAATGTTTTTATTGTGGTATTGAAATTTTTGATTGGTTAAGTTATGATGATCCTATTGTGGAGCATAAGAAATTTGCTAGGAATTGTGATTTAAATAACTGTTTATGGAAAAATAGGAATCGAATAATTGTAACCATTCAAAATAAGTCTTCAAGCTACACATTTTATATAGTATTATTAATATCCTTATTTATGAACCTTTACATATATTTAAATTAAGTATTTTATTGTTATTTTTTTACAACTGCTTTTGCTTTCGTGGTGAAAGTATCTGCTTAATGTTAATAAATTTGGAATATTATTATTAATTTGTTTTAATGACTATCAGTAGATCTCAATTTATTCTTCTTTATTTTATTTTCCAAAATGTTTTTTATGTTCATCATCCCCCTGGCGTAACACAGTGTGAAATATGTTTTTCTAATAAAACAGACGTCACTCTAAGTAAATATTGTAAATTTATGAAAATTGGATTAATTAACAATAGTACAATTAGTTGGATGGAACGAATAAATGGAAATGAAAATGCAAGTAAATTTTTTAAAATTTTGTATCATTATCCAAATCGATCTATTTTTGATACAAATTGGATAGAAAGGTTAGAGTTTAAAAATAATCAGTTACAAATTTTAACCCCCAACTGTACCAATTATTATGACGGATTCAAAAATTATTACTTTTCCATCATTAGTGTTACATTAAACTTTGCATTATTTTTATACATTACCATTTTAATTATTTATCTTTATTATAAATTTCAAACTGGAAATCTATTTTTTCATTAATCCATTTTAAACGAAACTTTAAAGAAAGTGGGGATGAGAATATTTAAGTACAAGAATAACACAATATGTTTCAGTCTCGTTTAGTCATTATGAACAACGCCGTGGTTCATAAACCTTTGGAAACGCTTCTTAATTCAAAAATTTATTTTTTAAATAATTCTTTGTCAAAATTTGTTCTTGTTGGCATTAGTTTAAATGATTTTTCTCCAAAAATTGTAATTGGTGGAAAAACTGGATTTTCAATCGCACTAACCGAAGAAAATTGGAAAGACATTTGTGTTCATCAAGGAATTATTGTAAACAATTTCTACTTTCCTCAAGTTGATCAAACCAGTGTGAATATAAACAACATTCATCTGCAGGTTCAGAAAATAAATGATACCCCTGTTCTACAAATTACAAAAGGCCCACACTTCATATACTTAGGACAAGAGTCTTTGGACAATTTGTGGCGATTAAAGGAAATTATTGATTATAGATTATCTATACTTAAAAGGCAAGAATTCAATACATATTTCAAAATATTTCAAAATAATATTTCATCTGATTGTGGCGACTTGTGTACGCATGTTTATAATATAATAAGTCCAACAGAAAATCCTAACAGTGAAAATGTTTCAACTATGATGGAATTACTTGCTTTATATCCTGAACAAATGGAAAACAAATTGAAGCAAAATGGAACAAAACGAAAATATTACGAAGAAAACAATGAAAATGGATCAAAAAGAAAATATTACGAAGAAAACAATATCTTTTCTGGAAGAGAACAATAAGGTGCATGTGTTAGTGAAGTGGAGCTTTGCTTACAGACAAGCCCGTAGGAGTAACTTTCAGATGTGGTACTTAGATAGACTCCGTTTTGAAAAAAGAATAAATGATTGTAAACTTATTCTAGATTCGATATTATCTGAGGAACATAGAAATAAAATATATTTGACACGTTTTAATAAAAATTGTATTTGATGTTTTACTTAATAAAATTTTAGTTTAGTAAATGTGAATTTTATTTGAAATTAATTAGCACATTAAGACTTTGTAATTTGTATCAGCTAAAGCATAAAGTGAGGAACAGAAATAAAACAAATTTAACTAAAATTTAATTTCAATTTAATTAAACAATATTTTTTTTATCAATCCATGTATTATATTTTTTATCAAGTCCTAACCATTTCACATAAACTTTGTTTCCTTTCCTTCTCAAAATCTTCTCAATAAGATACACATCGGTATGCTTTACTTTTAGTAATTCTTGCTCATAAAAACCACCCAGAATGTCCTGATTATCTTCGTCTTGAATTAAATATGTCCAAGGGTTTGTCATCTTAACTTCTTTAATGTGGAATATCTCATTTGACCAATTTGGTGTGTAACCTTTTGAAAATGCCTCTCGATGCTTGCTTATTCGTACGTGATCACCCACTTTAAACTTTGGAGATTTTATATCTAACGTTTTAGCATGAGTAAATGCAGATTTCAAGATTCTATTTTCATTTGTTTTATTTACTTGTTTTGGCTTCATTCCTATTGAAGAATGTTTTGTATTGTTATAATCTTTTACAATATCCGCTAATATATTAAACCATTTGTAATTTCCTTGAATGCTAAATATTTTCCACATATTATTCTTTAAAGTCCTGTTCACTCTTTCTACTATACTCGCTTTCAAATTGGAAAACGTGCTATAATGGTTAATTCGAAATTGTTGCATCAAATTTTGAAAATTTACATTGAAAAACTCTCTTCCTCTATCCGTTTGCAAGTTTTTTGGTGGAGTTTTTGCACTGATTAATATTTTTTTCATTGCCGCTGTTACGTCTTTTCCAGATTTAGATTTTAACGGTTCGGCCCAAACATACTTAGAAAATACATTTATGGTAATCAAGATATATTTAAATCCCTTATTAAATTTGGCATAGGGTAACATTTCAACCAAATCAGCTTGAAAAAGATCATTTAACCCTTTCACTACCACCCTTCTGCGTTTGTAGTTTTTTCTAGCAGGTTTATGTAATTCATTAACGACTTGCTGTTTAACGGTTGTCATGACAACAAACTTGTTTATTCAATTTTAAGGAAGTTCACTTTCTATGTTTTGTAATAATTCGAAATATAACTTTTATATGTTTTTTCCATTCATTCAATTTATCAATTTGTATTGTATAACTTTTTTCATTTAAAATTTTACTAATTTTAGTAATCTCCTTTCTAACGCATTAAAGGATTTTTTTATCTCTCCAGTTAAGAAAGTAGTTGATCTACTATCACTATTTTTTAATTCCTCCTCTGTTT